>SMSR01012468.1:8250-45378 GCA_019453355.1 Ceratina japonica
GAAAGAAAATTAAGGGCGCTCGGCGGGAAAAACAGATATTCGCTCGGAGCGTGGAAAGTAAACGCGATCGTTCGGCGAATCAGACGGGTTGGGGGATATTTTGTAAAAGTTAGCCGGGCGAAATTGGACGGAAAAATTCGTCCGACGGGCAACGTTTGATTATCTGTCGGCGAGCGATTCGGACGGAACGCAGCCGCGGATCTGTCGATAACGAATCTTTTCGGGTCATCAGCGATCCGATTCTGTGATGTCCATGAATCATCGTCGTCATTAACGTTGAAATTAGCGGCCACTTAGCGAATTTCAATTTTCCAGGGGATTTCGCGTTTTCGACCCGGTCGAACGTCATCGCTACAGCTCGAATAGGTTCGGGCTAAAAAAATCCTGACCGGTATCAGATCGCACGCGTCGAGGTCGAATAAATTATCTTCAGGTTTGAATTAACTCGAATTAATCCGATATTGAGTGCGATCGTTCTCGCAGGGTGAAATTCTAGTCATTTTCCCGTCGTTCGACGTCTTGGATATCGATCCGACGTATCTCTCGACGTGGAGAGATCGGCGTCGATGTTTTAAGCCCGTCATCTATTTTCGGGGGAGGAATTCGCTCGCGACGACGCCGACGCGACGCTTTATCCCGGAGAATTACTGTGTTTGGGTAAACTCCCTCGGCGGGCGAGAGTCATTTAGACTCCTTTCGCTTCGTGGTTGGTCGCAAAAACTCCGTTTCCCTAAATATAGTCCCGCGTAAAGCGATTACGCGGAATACGGCCGGCAGAAACGTCGGCAGATTTCTTCAATACTGGCAGTGTTCGTGGGAAACGGCCTTCCGTCGGCGAAGGCAAGGTAATCACCTCAACGAAGGTCCGAGATAGAACGAGTCCAGGGACTGTACAAGAGGATAAGAAGGTGACAGGGTTCTAATGAACTATACAAAACGTGAGCCGCTGAATGGTTCGTTTCGATCCTTGTTCGTCCTCCATTCTCCGAATCCTCGCGAATTCATATTTTATCGAAAAAAAAAATGGTCAAATTTTGTCTGACCACCTTAGAATAAATCGAAGCGGAATTGGCTCGCGGCACGCGAATCTCTGTATAAATTGTTTTTCAATTTATTTTACACAGCGTTCTTCCTGTTTTTATCGGTTTTATCCACGGTACATACGGCTTTCTGTTTGTAAAACTTTTAGGTAGTGCGCATCGATTTTTCTCTTTCTGTGATGGAATGGGAACAACAAAGCCCCNGGCAACCATTTGAGTAATTTTACTTGTGCATAAAAGCCGGCTGTTTGTTTAATCGGAGTCTGTATTTGGAATTCTGTAAATGTAAACGCACGGGACCAGAAACTGCAGTGAATTCGCGTCGTGCGGTCTCGTTGCGCGAACGTCCACGCAGCATAGTTCTGACACAATCGACGTCGATTCTATCCGCTCCTGTCCCGCTCTACGTTTCTCTTACCGAACGTCGACGCGGTAACCGCGGCGCAAACAATTTCTATTTCAACCTACGCGCGTTCCCTATGGAACCGGGTTAAGGAGAACGTGTGGGAAATTATGCTACTGTAACGATCTAAATGACTATCGATGATCAAAATTCGTCTTATATTTTATTATACTAAATGGTTATGATATGATTCATCGAAATCTCTCAATTAGGAAGTTAATAATTTGGATCGGGGTTTTGTTCCTTGGGGAAACGGTTTAAGGAGAACGTGTAGAAAATTATGCTACTCGCTGTTACGTTCTAAATGACGATCGATGATCAAAATTCGTCTTATATTTTATTATGCTAAATGGTTATGATGATTCATCGGAGTGTCTCAATTAGAGTGTTAATAATTTGGAACGGGGCTTCGTTCCTTGGGGAAACGGTTTAAGGAGAACGTGTGGGAAATTATGCTACTGTAACGTTCTAAATGACTATCGATGATCAAAATTCGTCTTATATTTTATTATGCTAAATGGTTATGATGATTCATCGGAGTGTCTCAATTAGAGTGTTAATAATTTGGAACGGGGCTTCGTTCCTTGGGGAATCGGGTTAAGGAGAACGTGAGAAATTATGCTACTCGATGTAACGTTCCAAATGACGATCGATGATCAAAAATTCGTCGTATATTTTGTTATGCTAAATGGTTATGATGATTAATCGAAATCTCTCAATTAGGGAGTTAATAATTTAAAATGGGACTTCGTTCCCTGGGGAATCGGGTTAAGGAAAACGTGAGAAATTGTGCTACTCGCTGTAACGTTCCAAATGACGATCGATGACCAAAATTCGTTTTATATTTTGTTATGCTAAATGGTTATGATATGATTCATCGGAGTGTCTCAATTAGAGTGTTAATAATTTGGTATGAAGCTCCGTTCGCTGGGGAGTTGGCGTTTATGCAGGGGCAGACGGTATCGTTTTATGACGGCAATTGAACTATCCATGTTAGGTTGCTTTCTCGGACCACTAGCCAGCGAAGTGGAGTCGTTTGCAAAATCCTTCTGAACTCGGCCCGCGACGCTTGCTCGATCGACGCTGAAATGGCTTCTTATCCATTCGTAATGGCCGAAGTTAATCCCGAATTGTCTTCTTTTTTTCTCCAAACGGAAACCCAAGCGAGCCGTAACTCAAATGAAAAAGTTCCGCGAATGCACGAACTTCGCTAACACCCCTCCATTGCAAATCATGCAATCTGTTTGACGATCCCCCCCTTCCCTCGCTATAAACATTCAAACACAAATTTATTAAACATTTTTTAGAATATTTATTGCAATCTTTCATGTTCATATTAAAATTATCTCTAATTAATATCCGGACACATTTCGAAACGGTATAAAATTTTTAGTATTGGTTGTTGAATTGATGAAATCAGTCGGGGCAGTAAAACTAATTCTATTGATGAACGCTGGTCGCGAACGCATTCTTGGAAAGTTTTCCAATTATCTGATAATATAATTCGTAGTTACGGTGGAATGTTATCTCGCGTAAAAGTAATTGAAACCGAGTCGAACGGTCGGGCCGCGGATTAACGGGGAACGGGAATACGGGTGGATGGGGTCAGCGAAATTCCGGGGTGTTCCGCTAATCTCGAACATCAATATTAGCAGTAAGCCTTAGACATAGAGCTCGATTAGCGGGGCAACCGGTATTCCGCGTGTACACGCCGTCCCCTACCCCTTGTACCAGACTTCCCGATAGGGAACACACGTATTATGGACGTTGAGACGGTATTGTCAGCTACAACGACAATTCCCGACCCCGTGACTCTTCCGCTCGCGCGATACCTCTGAATACGAGGTTCAAATGGCTCGCTAGACGCCCTCCCACCCTCCGCATCCACTCTTTTCCNAGAGCGTTCTCTAATCCGCTTAACCCGAACTCGGGAGCCGCTAATTTTTCCGCGTGCGCGGAACGCGTTAAACGCGCGCGCGGGGGAGTCAATCGCGTCGAAGAATTCGCGGCCGGAACTTTTAACGAACACATTCCCCCGCCTTTTAATTAAATTCTTCGGATCGCGGCGCGAGCTTCCCGGGGAACTTCGGTCACCGCCGCGTTCCTTGCCCCGGGTTCACGGTACAACTCCCATCCGTTTCTTCGTCACGATTTCCACCCACCAACTTGGTAAATTAGTGCAGCCAATTTGGAAATTTCCATCCCCTCGTAACGCGGCCACGCGATCGGGAACAATGCCCCGTCCTGTTGCTAATTAATTACCAACATTTTCTGCCATCATGAGCTGTACACTGCTGCACTTCCGGCGCTCGTATCCACCGAAACATCTGATGGTAAATTATTACGTTAAAAACGAGTTGGCCAACGCGAATTTCGTTGAATTGTTTATTGACGTATATTCCTTTTTTGCTTAATAATCGCGAGGGGGTAAGTTTTACTTAAGGCGGCGGCGGCGGCGGGCGATTTTAATTCACGAGCGTGCTCGCGCGGACTCTTGGGAATATTAACGGCTCGCTGACAAGGGGTAGAATATTTGTAAAACTATGCATAGCCCAGGGGTGGTTGATGGGGACATGCCAACGTGCGGGTGGAAATATGACGAGCTTCCAGGGAAAATACCCGAGGCACCAGCAGCTGAGGTGAACTAAAAGCGCTTTAAACTATACACACACGCGCCGCTCACACTTACAGCCACCACGCACGGAGCAGCACCGAAGGCACGCGAACTTTGCGCAGGGCCGCTCCTCCGTTTTTTGTGATTCCAAAGGATCAGAGTACCCACGGTTAATTAATGCGGCCTCGCTCGCCGAGCTTCGGCAAATAGAAGATAAGCGATGGGAGACCGATGAGAGGCTTCGTCCCTGTATTCTTCATTATCCATCTTACGGGATCACCTTCTTATCCCGGAAATATTTTATCCTGCGACCACGATCTATCCCTCATTTTTTATTTAAAAGATAGTAAGTGCCATGTCGTCGGAAGTGATGCAGATCCGATGTGAATAATAATTGGTACGGTTTGAAAATCGAGCACCAGGTCACTGTTTATTTTACTGCGTGGTCGATTTTGAAAATATTTCAGCTTCGCTAACAGGTCTAGTTTCCGTGATGGTCGAGACATAAGTAGCGAAGGGATGGAAGTTCGTAGCGACGAGGCGACCTAGATACGGGGGAATTCCCATGAAGGGCAGCGCCCATCGGGAGCGTCCATAATTTAGCAGCGATCCCAAGTTTCCCGGGCTCATAGTTGTTCGATGCAACGGTGTTCCTCTTTAACCCCCTTGACACGTTTCCGCAGTCGATCCGAGCCAGAGGCCACTCGCGCGCCGGTTTCCCGTCGCACCGCCGCCGCCGCCGAGCTTTTTATCCCGGGACAAATTCCGAGGTTTCTCCGCGAGACTCTCTCCGCTCCACAAAAGGTCCCCTCCTTTTGACAAACTTCCAATCCAATCGACAAACGAATCGAACCGACCAGTTTCACGGGGATGTTCAATCGCTCGATTCACTCCTCGCTCCCTGTTTTTCTTTCCCCCTCTCCTGGTCGACCGCTCGAACAAAGTAAATTCAACCGGTCTCATTACGCCTTCGAACCTAATTACTGACTATAATTGTTGGAACAAGGAAATCAGACGCCTGGTAAATAATTTCTCTGCAATTGTTTACGGTTTGTAGAAAAGTCTGACAGCGCGCGAGAAAAATAAAATATCGTTGATTCCCGCCGAGTTGTAAACTCTGCAAGGGTTGTACGTTTCGTCGGCTGCGAATTTATAGCCGGCGGAAGTGACGTCGGCTCATTACGCGGACGATTTATAGCCGGCCGGCGTTTGGAATTCGTCACGTGTGATCTTTTATTTCCCGCTGCTCCCGGATTCGTTTGGAACTCGTTCAGGAGTCTTAGCTCGTTCGGTTCGAGGGAAATCCCGGCCGCGGAATCATCGCTTTGATGCTGGTCACGCGTAACTGGAAATCCTCCCGCGGAACATTCTGCGGCCGCGGGAACATACTTAGGATTTTGTTTATCTTTCCAATGCGCGATGCTCGGAGGCGCGCTGAAATTATCCCCCCCCCTTCCTCTTCTCTGTTTCTCTTCGTTCTCCTCTTCTTCTTCTGTGCAGGTAATTCCGACTCCGCCGTATTCTGTTTGCACGCTTAACGAACCCGAACCGTGCGCCGCCAGCCGAAACGTTAAAAACGTGAAAAGGTCCGAAAGGCTCTGTTCATACAATAACGCGTTCCTGATCGTCCACGTATTTTTTAATTAAAGAACATCGCGTGTTTAATTAAAACGGGATTAAACGCGCCCCCCCCCCCCCTTCGAACGTTATAGTTATTCCCGATTTATGAAACGCTAAAACGCTTTCACGATTCTCCATTTTTTTTTTCCCTTCCTTTTTTTATAACTGTTTCGCTGACTAATTAAGCTGCTGTGCATGATTGAGCCCAGATAACTGAACTCATTAATCACCCAACGATTGTCGGCGCGCGTCGGCCATAAAAAATAGAAAACAATCATGGCGTGTGGATTTATAAAAATTTGTTTTGCGTCCGGCCGTCGCGCAGCCGTGTAACGAGTATGCGCGCCGCTGCGAAAACTCATCGCGAGATATGCCGGGATCGATATCAAACGGCATTCGATATCATTTTTCGTCCCACGACTTTGCCATAAACATTTTAGAAGCGTCGAGTGGAAATATAATTGTTTATAGTAAATAGAATTAGAATTGTTCGCAGAATTCGCAAGGGTCGATTTTTTACAAGCCAGTAACGCCATGGAAAAAATTTTGATTGTATCCTTTTGTAAGTTTAATGCCATAAAATGACGGGAAAAAGGCAGTGAATAGAAATAGGAGCCTTTATTTCGCTCTTTTATTCCTATTAATTCGCGCTATATATTTTTGGCACTCGTTCCACCGATCGATCAGCTGCGACTAATAAATGTTTTTTTTTTTTTTTTTAAAAAAAAAAGGAGAGAGAGCCGTTCGCTGTGGCAAACAGGAAGTTCGTTATTGTTGAATTGTTATTCCTCGATGAACGGCGAAAAAAGTTTTCAGAATATTCTGGACTACAGAATTAGTTTAGAACAATTTAGCGTGTTTCTATTTACCGTGACTAATCGTCGCGCCGTGTTCCCGTTATCGATTTTTTCACTTTGGAAAACGTTTACTATGGAAAATGGATCGAGAATAGGAGCCTCGTTCGTTTAATCAACCGGCGGCTTGGTGATTCGCTTAATTGGACAGTGGCCAGGGGTTAACGACGCGGGGGCGAGCGGCGGGGAGGAATTCTCGTCGGCGAGAACGCATCTGAAATCCTGAGATGGCTTTGTAGCGCGTGTCTACGGTGGCAGAAAGAAAGTACATAAAGGGAAAGACGAAGAGTGAGCCGGAAAAAGGGGAGAAATTGCTACGACGGGGGGCGGTGAGGGGGACTCCGACACGACGTGAACGCGCGAGACAAAGGAACGATGGGAAAAGAAGAAGAAGCATCCAGCGCGTATTATTTTCCAGGATGATGAGGGCGTCTCCGGCGAGCGGGCGAGCCGGCTCTTGCTTGCTTTTTAAGGCCTGCTGCAGGCTGGAGGCAGGATGAAAGGACCAAACCTACGCCCCCCCGTTCATAAATCTCGCGACATATTCTGGAACGTATCATTAAACCGCGGTTTTTCTTTTATGGAAAATAGGACGTTTATCTTGTCGGCCGACAGAAATCGCGTTTTTTATATTTGCAGTCTGAGCGATTCCGTGATTTATTAGACGGGATGGAATCGTTACCGACCCGGGACGTCTGTCGGGGAGTCACCTGCGAGTAAGCATGTTCGATTCTACGCGATTCGAGGATCGATTCTTCTAAAAAATCTGAGAATTGATTCTTCCAAAAAATCTGAGGATCGAGTCTTTCAAAAAATTCTTGAATCGATTCTTCTAAAAGATCGAAATGGATCGGTTCATTTCGATCATTTTTGAAGAATGGATTCCTTTAGATAGACAGTACAAATAAATAAATAAATAAATTTGTTTTTTTTCTTTAGTGTTGGACATATGTAAAAAATAATAATATATACTAATATATGTTCTAAATCTTGTAATTACACTAGGGACAATTAATTACCCAGAGAACAATAATCAATTGTTATTTCTGATTCTTACATCAAAAACTCGATTCTGGGAAAACCCAAATACCTTAAGGAGGTTCATCTGGTACATAGCAAGTCAAATGCAAGTTATAGAAAAAGGGAGCTTGCTTGACTAGCGTACATGTTAATAACGGAGGTTATCTACTGCTGAAAGATGCTGATTTCGTTTGTTGTGTTTTAATATTTCTCGATTCATAGTCAGCCAATCTACCTAAATTTGCAATTAAGATATTCGTTAAATGTTTCTCTTTAATATGAAATAAGTTTCATTCAAAAGTGTCTGTCAATACCTAATAAATTAGCGATAGAAGTCTGGGAAATCACTCTTCCATATGACTACATATAAAATTGTAAAAAATATTTATATTAATATCTTATCATTAAGGTATCCAAATGACTTAACAATTTTTCTTAGGTATCCTGATATACTGTTGACTATCAAATTTTTTTTTGGAGATCTATCTGTTGATTCCTTAACCGGGTGAACCTCCTTAAAGGGTGAATTTTCTAATCGATTTTTCGAAGAATCGAATGGGAATGGAACATCCGTACCTGGGAGCGTTTGGAGGATCGTGGGCGGAGGTGTGCAATCAGTAGGGCTGGCGCTATCTCTCGCTTTGGTCTGTCATCCATCGAGCTATCGGTGGATGTTCAACCGGAGGTTAAAGACTCCGAACTATAGTAGAGCCCCGGGTATCACTACCTGCAGGCTAACTGGCTTCTCATCGGTAGAACGGCGGGAATTAGTTCGGGCCGAGTTCTATCTTTCCTGGGTTTCCATGTGGGAATGGAAATGAAGGGGCGCGGTCGAGCAACGACAAGGGTGTTGTCGGGGGGGTCGAAACTTGCGGAATGACTTCGGGAGGCCTTCGAGAATCGATGGGAGACTCGATATTGGCTCGAGTGGATGTATCGGTCGCAGACTCACTCGCGTTCCATTTGCTCGCTGATACTTATCTCTACGAACACTTATTCGATTCTCTCGAAAAATATTCCACTTGCTATTATTAACATTATAGATTCTGAATGGCATAATCAGTCAACTGTCAACTTTTCTTTGTACCAGGATATTAAATATTTTCCAAGGAAATCTGTATTTTGGTCTAGTTTTTGAAATTAATACCAGAAATAATTTTAAAGAAGAAGAATATGATAAGGATTGATGTATGCATGTGTGAGTCTATTCTACGAACACTTATTTGATTCTCTCTAAAAATTCTATACTTGCTGTCATTAATATTATAGATTCTGAATAACATAATTAGTCAACTATGAATTTTTCTTTACACCAGGATATTATATTAAATATTTTCCAAGGACAGAAATCTGTATTTAGATCTAATTTTTGAAGCAGATATCAGAAACAATTTTAAAGAATAAGAATGTGATAAGGATTGATGTATGTACGTGTCTGGAGTCGAGGAGGATAATTCTTTAAACATTCATTCCGACACTAGACTCTGCTGGTGCTCGGTTGAATTTGGTAGGAAAAGGATGAGGCAAAGGGGAAGGAAGAACAGCTTTGTGGACCCTGTCTACCCTTATCGCGGATTCCAGGCCATTGTCCAGGCCCTGACTCGGCCGTGCATAAACTTCCAACCCTCTCTCCTTGCTTGCATTTTACCCTTCTCTCTTTCTCCGACCCCCGCGTCCCTCCCTTTCCGTCTTTCGAGTAAATAGATAGCGTTAGGGAACACGTGTAACGGTGAACCACTGGGAATTAGTAAATGAAACAATTCCCAATTACCCCAAGTAAATAAAACAGTTAGAATTTTGTTCTTCTACGTTTTTAATGAATCTTTCGAAACAGATGAGAGTGTTAATTAAATATGATACGGTTATTTCGTAACAGAAAGATGGGAAATCGTGTAAATGAATATTTCGCTACATTTTCATAGGAATTCCTTTTAGAATGCAATTTAACCGTAGAACGAGTGTTTCGCTCGTGCATTATTCCAGCGATTCTGAATGTGCATGAAACCGACGCGAAAAGAAACGCAGGCTTCTGCTGTTACCGTCGACTGACCCAGTGACACGCATCAGATCCGTTTCAGCTTGAAAACTCGACACAAAAATGCGCCGCGAAGACGCCCCATTCACGCGACGTGAAACTTTTATCGACCCCTCGCTGTCCACCCAAATACGCTCCCTCCCTCCCTCGGATTCTAACTATATCGATTTTGTTTAACACGTCCACGCGGCCTGAGATCTCTAATCTCTTCAGGGACGCACACATCATTTCATTCAATTAAAATTATTATAAACAGCAAATTTTTAGTAATAAAAAGATAATAAAATCGAATCGACATTTTCTTTTGAAAAATTCACCCACGGAGAAAATAATAAGAATTAGACCAGGAGTTTTTTAAAACTGTGTTGGAATGGAATTGTTAAGGAGGTTCATCTGATACATAGCAAGTCAAATGCAAGTTATAGAAAAGAGAAGCTCGCTTGACTAGCGTACATGTTAATAACGGAGGTTATCTACAGCTGAAAGATGCAGATTTCGTTTGTTGTATTTATATATTTCTCGATTCATAGTCACCCAATCTACCTAAATTTGCAATTAAAATATTCGTTAAATGTTTCTCTTTAATATGACATAAATTTCATTCAAAACTCTCTGTCAATACCTAATAAATTAGCGATAGAAGTCTGGGAAATCACTCTTTTCAATGCGACTATATCTAAAATTGTAAAAAATATTTATATTAATATCTCATCATTAAGGTATCCAAATGACTTAACAATTTTTTTTAGGTATCCTGATATACTGTTATATACAATCAAATTTTTTTTTGGAGATCTATCTGTTAATTCTTTAACCAGATGAACCTCCTTAAGTAATTTTGGAAGGGAAAAATAACCAGGAGAATCTCGTTATTTTTGTTTATTAATCGATCAATTTTGTAATTTCGCCATCGACGAGGCATTGTTCGCGTCGCGGAGTGAAATTCAAGGCTCGTTCGCTGGCTGGAGGTTGTTTCGCGAGAACTTGAGCAACAACGTGACCTGATTCGCGAAGGCCTCGCGAAGATCGTATTCGAATCGTATCGGAAGGCCAGGGCGCAGTCTAAGAAAGACCAGTAGGACTCAAAAAGTGTACTAATAATTGACTCTTGCGTTTGCCGTGGCCAGGCTGCGACGTTTCATCCTGAACACTTGACTCTCGCCTCTCCTACTTTCGCGTTAATCGATTTCGACTTGCGTCGCACGCACACGCGCATCACCTTTCTCCCTTTTTTTTCCTCTCTCTCTCTCTCTCTCTCTCTCTCTCTCTTTCCACCTGTGTACCTCCGGCGGCCTTCCGTTTTTTCTTTTTGTCTCCCGAGCCTCGAACGGGTTGTAAATCGAACTCGGTCACAGCTGCGGCTCGCAATCCAAGCTTTTTATCTTTTTCGACTACCTAATGAAACTCGATTTCGTACCCGGCGCCCCCTCACTAAATAATACTTAGCCGCCCCCCTTTTTTCTTCCTCCAAATCGAAATTGATGAAAACCCTGATAATAGATTGCACGAAACACTTCACTCACAAAATTCATCTAATTCAANATTTTTAGTTGTACATAATTAATGGGGGTGGAACCATCACGAGGGATGCTACTAAGGATAATAATGTCTCCCATCACTAATTTTTAATATCCAGGACTTAACTTAAGTTAGCGAATTAAAATTTAATACTAAATGGTTATAGATTTTTTATTAGGAATGTTCGATTCTTCAAAGAAATCGAATCAGAATCGAACATCCTTATTCTTTATTATCATTCACGTTAGCAAAATACTGAAAATAGGGTTTTNTACCCTCCGCATCCACTCTTTTCCTTCCAAGCTACGTTCCTGCCCTGACAGGTCACAATACCAACTCGGAGAATCGTACGAGTTGACTCGCTCTTCGTTAACTGGGTATCTTAATAAAGAACAAAAATCATGGATTTATCTAAATATTTAATGGAAATCTATTGTGCTTAATTCGAAAACCTGAAGACCTTGGAATTATTCAGTTGATAGAATTTTATATCTAAGAATTTGTTCAAACCTGAAGAACACAAATCACAGATTTACTAAAAGAATTTACTAATGCAAATCTATTGTGCTTAATTTGAAAACCTGAAGACCTTGGAATTATTCAGTCGATAGAATTTTATATCTAAGAAATTTTTCAAACCTGTAGAACGAAAATCACAGATTTACCAAAAAAGATTCTCAAGAAATGTAAATCTATTGTACTCAATTCTAAAACTTGAAGACGTTGCAATATTCAGTCCATAAAATTTCACCTCCAAGAAATTTTACAAACCTGAAGAACGAAAATCATAGATTTACCAAAAAAAATTTTCTAATGCAAATCTATTTTTGCTCAATTCTAAAATCTGAAAATGTTGCGATGAAATTTCACCTCCTAAACATTCTTCAAATCTGAAGAACAAACACTATAGATTTACCTAACCACCTAATGCAAATCTAATGTATTCACTTCTAAAACCTGAAGACTTCGGAATATTCAAATTTCACCCCGAGGAGATTTTCCAAACTGATACCATAAACGTTTAGCTTAAAAGCTTTTGTCTATTAATAAATCATGTTCGGTTGAAATGGTAATTTCCAGCGGTTTCGCGGCGAGTTGATCTCGTCAGAGAATCGCGTAAAAGCATGTTTATTGCGGCCGCTAAATCTGTCGCCCGTCGTTTTATAAAGCGCGTACAAGTATTTTCAACCGTCGGCTACACTATAACCGGGGCGACGTAGAAAATTCTTGACGGTATACTTAACTCGTAATGCCATTCACGGCACCTCCCCCCCACAGAAATTACTCGCAGCGGACGGTAAACGTCCCGAGGAAAACCCGTCTTCCCTCGTATAACGCGTGAACCTCGCGCGTAAACAGACCGCAGGATAAAGGGGGAAATTTCGCGGCGGAACGTTCAATTTCCGTGCCACGCCTCTATGAACCAACCCGAACACGCACTTTCTTCAAACGCGAATTCTCACACGATCCAATTAACCCAGAACCGACTCCTCCAACCGGGAGTCTCAAAACTTTTTGGCAACGACCGCAATAAATCATGAAATCTCATCTTTCGTCTCGTTTTTTTCAACGGAAGTTGGAACGGTTTCGGGTAACGATAATTGACGACGATATCGAGTATCATAAGAACGATTCCTCGTGAAAAGGAATTGGTGAGTGAAAGACCGGTAGTGATTTTTAGCGGAGATAGTCTGACCGCGAGACTGCACTCTGCTGCAAGAGGAGCCGCGGCACTCAGCGCTAAAACCTCGCTATTATAGAACGGAAATGGTTGAGTAATCTGGCTATCCGAAAATTTGATTCGCCGACGTGGAAACCTGGAGCGAGTACGCGGCCTGTATACTCACGGCGGGAGAGCGTTTCGCTATCGCGCGTACGAGATAAATATTTATCGCGGAAAATCGGTAGAGGAAAAAACATAGATTACGTTTTTCCCTTTTCTTTTTTCACGAAACGCTGAAAGCAGTCGCGATTTTCCCTCGGCGATCGCGCGGGAACCCTTTAAGGATGTTCTGGAGGTACAATCGGAGACAAAAGTACATAAAATTCGAAATTCGTCAATATATTGGCAATGAAGGCTATTTANCGCTAGACGAGATTTTTATTGGACGATTAATTCCGGCCAGCTCGACGATTCATTGCTTTACTTTACTGCCCGGAGAGCCGCACCTGCTCTCTTCTCACACCCCCTCGGACAGTTCTAAACTTTCTTTTATCACGACGTGTCACAGTATAATTCGGGACGTCGAACGAAACCGACGATTAATGAATTAACAATAAAAATTCGGGAATACTGATAGCATTCATTTTCCGGATTGAAACCGTGGCATATAAATTGTCAAAATACACGGTTTCAATCCGGGAAATGAATGCTATCAGAATAAACAATGACCGTGAAAGCCTTAAATCCAAATTCGGGAATAATTGATAAGAGATAACGGCGCCGAGGCGGAGTTCGAAGGTTCCGTTCGGATATAGACGTCGTTTGAATTATTTCGATGCGAGACAACGAAACCGTTGATCGTTAGTTCCCGTTGCGCCGGTGCAGAAGAAATTAATAAAGCGGCTACTTAAAAACGATGATGCTTGACCTTCGATGTCTGATGAAAATAGAGCGGTAGACACCACCCTGCCTCTGATCATCTTAATGAGCGACGAGCGAGGCCTGTCTAGACATCGTGACCAAAGATAGTAATGAAGTAACGTTCTCCCGGCCGCTCTTGATCGCTCGCTCGCTCGCCTCGCGTGGAGACCTCTCGTTTAAAAAACTCTCACGGTATCGAATATCGAGCAGGCTCGAGATTTCTGTATAGTAATTAATCGTCAAAATTATTTATTAATTAATTGCGAGAAATTTCTATACTCGCCGCCCCAGTAGGACTGGGCATAATTTTTGATGGTTCTGCGCATCCCCGTTCCGTTTATCAGTTTCCAATGCAATCCCATTCGTTGTCGATAGTGAATCTTATTTATTTTTGTTATTTTGTGCAGGGATCCTCTCTATATATAGGTAGGGTCTGGACACTTACCTAAAACTGCGCCTAAACTGGAAGTTGTAGATTCAAAGCGGGAGATTTCCAAATTAATTTGCGAATTAGGTGAATGTATTGACAGTGAATATAGGCTAGGTTCACTGTCAATGCTTCAGTGAAATAAAAATTGACATTTCTCAAAATACCGGTAATAATAAACTAAAGTTGTATTATTGATTATGAATATTTAATTCGTGAAATTTGCCAAAAAAATAACTAATCGAAGATATTGTAAGAGGATAAATATAGCAAATATTAACTACCTCGAGGGTCCCTAAAACGAAAATGTAATATTTGCTATAAGTATTTGTTCTCTTACAATATCTTCGATTAGATATTTTTTTGGCAAATTTCGCGAAATAAATATTCATAATCAGTAATGCAACTTTTGTTTATTATTACCGGTATTTTCAGAAATGTCAATTTTTATTTCACTGAAGCATTGACAGTGAACATACCCAGTAAACACACACGTCTTTTAGATGACTTAAAGCTATCTAAAGCTATCTTTTTGACTGCTTTTGGATGAAAAGTGATCGTATAGAAAACATCAAGAGCACTTGGTGTTTACTGGGTAGCCTATATTTGCTGTCATTACATTCACCTAATTCGCAAATTAATTTGGAAATCTCTCGCTTTGAATCTGCAACTTCTGGATTAGGCGCAGTTTTAGGTAAGTGTCCAGTCCCTACCTAGAGGGTCCCTACCAGTCCCTACATCGAGGGTCCCTAATTTTGTGTATAATAAGGCTGTATCTGTGAAGCCTGAGACGTTTGCTGCAATCCCCACGACCTTTCAAGCTGCGCGAAACGGTCCTACTCTCTCGGGACGATGAATATGGCATAATGCATAAAAATGTATCACTATATAATAAATTCCCCTACAATTTGTTACTTTATAAAATGAACCCTCGTTGTCGATTGATTAATTTTATTTGTTAGAACAGTGTAAAAAGTTGTATCGATTGTCCGTGGGATTTTATTTTGAACGGATCTGTAGAATCTGCCTGGTCGTTTCTCCGTTTCTCGGTGCTTTTGCTTCTTTTTTCTTCACCTGTTTTCAAGGCACCGCCCCCGCCGCCCCCGGCGGGCGCGCGCGACGCCACCGCCCTGTTCTCTTGTCCCGTGCAGCAGCCCCGCTTTGCATAATTTCTATCGCTGCAAGTGGAACAGAGGTGCACGTAACTGCCGCACGCTCCTCGTGCATTTCGCCCCGGCCCCGGCGTGTATATTATACCGTCCCACCCCCTTGTTCTCTCCACCTCGCTTTTCGTAGCTGGGGGTAAATTGACACGAAGACGAAGAGGGAACACGGCTCTCGTTACACACCCACGCGCCCCCCGCTCTCTCTCCGCCGCGCAGCATCTGTATACTTATTAACGAGTAAATATGGGTTAATGGTTCATGGGTTTGTTTATCCGCCTCTATCACGCGTTCCAAGAGTATCGTGTCTGTTCAATACCCTCTTCCCTCCCGTACTCGAAAATATCTCGCGACCATTTATCTCCTCTTTCGAGTTCGAAATTCTCAACAATTATTATAATTTCGTGGACTGTCGGAAATGCTTGATTCCGCGAAACGTAGTTAACGAAGTATTTTATAATAGAATATCTCGCGAATAGGGATGTTCGATTTTCTTTCAGGTTCGAAATTCTCAACAATTATTACAACACGAGTTTCATGTGTTAAAACATTTTTATAGAAAGTGTATAAAAGTTTGTTATGTCAGTAGAAAGAAATTGACTATAAAAATGCTTGACTCCGCGAAACGCAGTTAACGAGGTGTTTTATGGTATAATAGAATATCTCGCGAGTAGGGATGTTCGATTTTCTTTCGAGTTCGAAATTTTCAACAATTATTACAACATAAATTTCATCTATTAGGTAGTAAAACATTTTTATAGAAAATATATAGCAAGTTTGTGGTGACAGTAAAACGAAATTCACTCCAGAAATTCTTGATTCCTCGAAATGCAATTAACGAAGATGTTTTCTAGTAGAATATTTCGCGAGCAGGGATGTTCGATTTTCTTTCGGGTTCGAAATTTTCAACAATTATTATAACAAGAATTTCATGTCATAAGTAGTAAAACATTTTCATAAAAAATATATAAAAGTTTGTGGTGTCAGTAAAAAGAAATTCATTTCTCCAGACCGAAATGCTTGATTCCGCGAAACGCAATTAACGAAGTGTTTTATAGTACGATATCTGCGACATAAATTGATATAAATTTGATATCGAATTAATTTTGTATAGACCCGGTTCTATTCAAACCGGTTTTATCGACTCGCGACGACGGCGGCGCTGCGGGGGGGGGGGGAGAGTGTTCGCGGTCCAGTTTCGACTAAATTCGGATTAATCGTTAACGCGGGAGACGGGACGCGTTAATTTATCGCGGAATTCACGGTGGAATAGAGTAAATGTTGGATTCATTTTCGCCGGTTTAATCGATACGGTCGGCGTCCTAAAAAAAGAATTCGGGCTGCGCGACCGCGGGAGGAGGGGTGGGCGAGACGTGCCGTGGATAAAGTCGCGGGGCTCATCTATCATTTCCACGCGCAGATATCCGAAAGTTTCGGTTCACGGTGTAACACGCTCGGATTTGTAGTTATTTAATTTATCGGAAATTAATTAGATTCGCTTAGCTAGCCTCGGCCGCCGTATCTCCGATCCTCGATTCACACTGTATTTCGTCCGATTAAACTTGAATCCTCGGTCTAGCGTGAACAACCGTACTCTTATCAATTTATCAACGATCTACCACCCCCCCCCCCCTCTCGCGTTTCCAACGCTATGACTCTTAGGCCGTTCTAAAACGCAGGGAACGAGACTCGAACGTCGTCGACGAGGAGATAGGGTAAATGTGCCAATTACTGCGAATTTTACATTAAAGAAGAAATACATTAAAGATACACATTAAATTAACATACTTTCGTATTTTTCTAATTAAATAATGCATATTTTAATTGTTTGTAATATTAAAATGTATTATGTATTAATATTATTGAAAACGAATGCAATTTGAAAAGAGGTGTTTGACAGACGTCAACCAAAATTATTGCAAAATTCATATTGTCATGAACTACTCGACTTTGAAGTGTTTTAAAGTAATTATAAATTTCATTATTGCTATTTATTTTGTTTAAATTATTATTATCAAATAACAAAATAATTAAAGAATTTCTTTTATTTCGGCTGTAATACGTTTAAAAAATTAATAATTAATGATTTTAATAAAAGTCCGCAGTATTTGGGGCATCTGCAGTAATTGGCACACTTACCCTATGAGGCTTTTTTTTGAGTCAGCATTGGGAATTAGCGTATTTATTGATTATGCAGCGATGGTGGAATTAGTGTATCGCTTTTTCGAGGCCATTGATTCGGTCGTTTACCGGGGCGTTTATCGCGGGATCAACGTAATAATGGTTCTCGTTGAAATAAAGCAATAGGAGAAACGGGAGGGCCGATGTACCGTTGACCGCAGTAATTTAACAAACTGCGAACAGAGAGAGAGAGAAAGAGAGAGAGACGGTCGGGTTACCTAGCGAATACAGTTTGTAATGGAAACCGATGCACAATGAGACACGCGCCGGAGTGGTTCGAAATTCAAATTCCGATCAACGGGGTAGCGAAGAACCTCGGCTAACAATTATTCATTGCATTAGTCGACTCGCGTTTCGTTCCACGGTAACATATTTTCTTTGTGCAGTCCCGTTTCCTCTGACCCATACTTCTATCATGCGTGCTTATTTTATTGTATAAAAATTCGGATAAAGAGGATTCTAAAGATAAAAAACATCTCTTCAAGTCATTTTGTATCTATTCTAACGACAAAACTTTGAATAAAATCTCAGTATTTAGTAATTTGGAATTAATCCTGAAATACCTGATGAATAATTTTACATATAATTTCTAACAGGTTTAATTTTAAAGTCGTAGAAAAAATCGGACAGGGAGGATCCTAAAGCTAAAAAACATCCCTTCAGGTCATTTTCTATCCATTCTATAATAATGATTGACAAAAACTTCCATGATTGTTGATAAAATAATTCGGTATAAAATATAGAATTGAATTATTTGTTATAAAATATAAACAGTAAATTGATCAGTCATAAAGTATTTTTATATTATTATATTTAATATTCTAATATACAGTTTTGCCATTTTTTTATTGGAACTAGCTTGTAACATTACAATTATTACAATTGCAATATTTTCTACAATTTTGTCATTGATTTTATGTAAGGTTTCCTGCAACCATAATCGGTGGATCAGTTTTATTTACGTAGATTCTTTCGTCTGGTTAGATAGAAAGTGGGCGGGTATGAGAGAAGCGNGTATCCATTCTATAATAATGATTGACAAAAACTTCCATGATTGTTGATAAAATAATTCGGTTTAAAATATAGAATTGAATTATCTGTTATAAAATATAAATAGTAAATTGTTCAGTCATAAAGGATTTTTATATTATTATATTTAATATTCTAATACACAGTTTTGCCATTTTTTTATTGGAACTAGCTTGTAACATTACAATTATTACAATTGCAATATTTTCTACAATTTTGTCATTGATTTTATGTAAGGTTTCCTACAACCATAATCGGTGGATCAGTTTTATTTTAATCGGGTATAGATTCTTTCGTCTGGTTAGATAGAAAGTGGGCGGGTATGAGAGAAGCGCGATCCGCGATGTTAATTAAAACCCTGTTAGTTATTATTTTCCGCGCTGGACGGGGGAGGCATTGCAAAATGCTCGCGCGAAGGATTTCCCCGGGAGGCCATTAATTTGCATCGTAATCGAGGAAATCATTACTTTCACCGGAGTATGCTTCATTTACAAAGTAAACGGATTAGCACCGCCCCATGAATATTTAGTTTTAATGTTAATCTTTTAATTAATATTAATGCGCGCCTTGTTAACAAACATTAGGCTCGCGAGAAGTTCCCGACCCGAATTATCTACGTGCCCGCGCGATTTAATCCCCGCGAACAGTTACAAATAATCGCGGTCGACTATTTGAACAGCAGACACGTCTCCTCAAGCGTAATCCCCGAAATCATTGCCAGCAAATGGAACCAACGTTCCCCCGGCTGACCTTTCTTAGTCTGCTGCCTAAGTGACTAGTTCAGGAAATTTTTGTCTCGGTGGAAGGCTATAAATAATTATAGTTAACTATTTCGACAGCAGAAACATTTATTTAATTTAATAACATAGTTCTATGAATTTTTATTTAATGTAAATTGTGTGTGAAAAAATTTTTAAATTGAAAAGTAGTAAGTCTGAATTTTTTCATTAATCTCCATTCACTAGAATCGCATAATCTATAAAATCATTGCATATAAAACAGAAGTTTTACGTGGCGCAGATATGGTTGACTCGTACTACTGTTTCTGGCTATTTAATAACACAGCTTTATGAATTTTTATTTAATGTAAATTGTGTGTGGAAAAATTTTTAAACTCGAAAAGTAATAAGTTTCTACACTTTTTAATCAATCTCCATTCACTAGAATCGCATAATCTATAAAATCATTGCATATAAAACAGACGTTTTACGCGTCGCAGATATGGTTGACTCGTACTACTGTTTCTGGCTAATCTTTCTTATTCCGCTGCTTAAGCAGCATCATAAAATCCCAAGTATATTTATTCCAACCAGTGTAGTACATATGTAGTTAATTTTAGCATAACTGTTGTTATTTTCCTCCGCACAGTTGGTAAGTACTAAGTACAAACTTGGCTTCCAGTGAAAAACTTGCGCTCGTACGCGTAGCCGTGAAACGTTCCTCCTCGCAGTTCGCGGGTAACAAAGTCTTAACTCTCTCCCTGTAGCAATCGTATCGTAATTATGTAACGAGATAAACGAGTGGCGGCATTGTTTTCGTTTCGCATTCAGGCAGCCGTCGGAACGGTGGATGGGATACGTATACATATATATATATACGTACACATGTTGAAGCGTGGTGACTGAGAACGCAGTCCATCTGGTGGGTCTCTCAGGCGTGTAATTACCCCGAAACCTCGACGCGTTTGTTAACGCTGCTGCAATTCGCTCGGTTATTTTCCTCGAGCGTTTCACGGTGTATTGCTCGCGAATTGTTATAAAGCCTCGGTTAATCCTCGACGCGTAAAAACCCGGCCGCCGTCCCACCTCCGCGTTTAACAGGCTCGCCCAATCCCAAGATTATTTTGATAAGCGATTCTACACGTCCCGTGAGTGTCCTAAGTTACATTAATTGATTTATGCATTTGTAATTGTGCATTGTTACGTAAACAATAGCGTTTAGTTCTATTTTAGAACAAATCTGAATTAATTGTTAATACGAAAGGGTTGTAGATTTTTTATTAGGGATGTTCGATTTTTTCAGAGAATTGAATCGGAATCGAATATCTCTATTCTTTATTATAGTTTGTAAGGCAAGCAAAATATTGAAAATAGGATTTTCCCTTTTTTAAATATTTCTTCGGTTCATTTTTAGTTGTACATAATTAATGGGGGTGGAACCATCACGAGGGATGCTACTAAGGATAATAATGTCTCCCATCGCTAATTTTTAACATCCAGGACGAACTTAAGTTAGCGAACTAAAATTTAATACTAAATGGTTATAGATTTTTTGTTAGGAATGTTCGATTCTTAAAAAAAATCGAATCAGAATCGAACATCCTTATTCTTTATTATCATTCACGTTAGCAAAATACTGAAAATAGGGTTTTCCCTTTTCTTTTAATATTCCTTGAGTTCATTTTTAATTCTACATAATTAATGGGGGTGGAACCATCACAAGGGATGCTA
Source organism: Ceratina japonica (assembly GCA_019453355.1). Classification (NCBI taxonomy): domain Eukaryota; kingdom Metazoa; phylum Arthropoda; class Insecta; order Hymenoptera; family Apidae; genus Ceratina; species Ceratina japonica. The sequence continues at coordinate 29,189 of SMSR01012468.1, forward strand.
CTAAGGATAATAATGTCTCCCATCGCTAATTTTTACCGCCGAGGGCGAACTTATTGCACCCACGCGTGTTAACCTTTTCGAGCGAACGTCACGAGGTGAGGGTTCGAATAACAGCGGTGGGTGGGTTAAGTTGTTATCTCAGGGCAACCCGGAAACGGTGTGTATAGCCAGGGATCGAGTATATTCTGCGGGATACGGCTGGAAAAACTTTCGAAATGAACTCTTCCGGCGCAGCGGGGATTTATCGTGACGCCGGGGTTCACGAAAATTGTCAGCCCGCTCGGCGGGGAAAGAGAAACGGGCTAAGGGATTTTCTACTAGAGGAGGGTCGAACGGTAAGAGCGTTTCCTGGTGATTAGAGTTCGGCCAATCGAGGCAACCGACTGAACTTCGATAAAAAAAAAAGAAAGGAGGAGAGTCAGATACGTGCTCGCACCCTACAGGGTGTCTTCCCTTCGCTCATACTTACAATCTATCCCTTAAAATTCCATAGGCAATTTTTTGTTTCAACTAAATTTGAATCAATGAAGTTTTTTTTAATTATAATCTCATAATTGATTCCTTGAATCATTTAGAAACATTTTTATCCCACAAAGAATCATAATTTCATATGAAATTGACCTATGATTTACCTATGAAGAAAATAAATAATATTATACAATTTGTTTAATAAAAAATAAGTCTGAANAGAAAGGAGGAGAGTCAGATACGTGCTCGCACCCTACAGGGTGTCTTCCCTTCGCTCATACTTACAATCCATCCCTTAAAATTCCATAGGCAATTTTTTGGTTCAACTAAATTTGAATCAATGAAGTTTTTTTTTATTATAATTTCATAATTGATTCCTTGAATCATTTAGAAACATTTTTATCCCACAAAGAATCATAATTTCATAGGTAAATGTTTACTATTTATTTAATAATATATTACCTATGAAATTGCCCTATGGTTTACCTATGAAGAAAATAAATAATATTATACAATTTGTTTAATAAAAAATAAGTCTGAATGAGTGAAGTTTTTATATTTTATTAAATCCATTATTCTCATAAATTCTATGATAGAAATAATGAACTAATGATCTATAATACACTTCTAATAACTTTTATTGGTTAATAATGATTTCGATTAATTGAAAGAATGTTGAATTTTGGACGCAGTTTGGAAATGAGAGGAGGGAACGTGTAGGCAATGTTCCTAATGGGGAAGGAGGTTGTGGCAGGGGATATTTCAGTAACATAGACACCCAGTAGATCACAGGTAGCTGTCGTGGATTTATCGATAGGTTGAGCTCGCATTAAGGCTCGTCCGCCGGTATGGGAAAAGAAGTAAAACACGAGCAGAGCCAGCCAGCCAGGCAGCCGGCGTGTATCGATCGGCCAGAATCCGGCGGCCAATCAACCGTAGAAACGGCACAGTTGTTAATTGTTGCTGCGATCTGTCTGCAAAACGGTCGCCGGACCGTTTCTAAGAGTTATTCCCACGTTTCCTCTCGTTCTCGCGTCATCTAACCCGAACTCCACCGTCGAACCTTCGAACTTTTGGCAAAAAATTTCGTTTTTCTACAAATACTTCTAAACTGTTGGACTTACGGGACAATTGCAACAGAGCTTTTTTGTAGCTGATGATGAAAGCTACAACTTTTGTTGGAAACATTTTTTGCTAGCGTTGATAATTAATGAATAATTAATAAAAAAAAAACAATAAAATCGTTTATTGCAAATTACTTGCAAACTATTGACGCTAGAAAAAAATATTTTATATAAAAGTTATTGCTGTTGATAGTGCCTACAATTTTTGTTTCAAATACTTTTCGCTAGCACCAACATGTAAGCACTTATTTGCAAAAAACGAGAATTTCGAAGAATCTAAAGGGGTACTCATTGGAAAATCTTGGAAAACTGAAATTTTTCCTCGGAATATTGAAAAATGCTTTAAATGAAAGTTGTAGATATTACCATTTCTTGCCAGAAAGGTGATATACAATTTTCTTCTATCTCTAATACTTCAGAAATAATTAATTGATTCAGTAATTGATTCAATAATGGATTCAGAAATAATTGATTGATTGATTAATTACTTGCACAACTGTTCTTTCTTATACTAACAACGAGTCTCGGTGCGTTAGGCTGCGAGGCAGTGCGTGATAGAAAGACAGGAAAATCGAATTTCATAAAAAAAAACTAGTCCAAATAGGATAAACGAGAGAGAATATTTTTTCGCAATTATATACCCTTTGGGACTGTTCGGACGCGGTTTGAAAAAACCGTTTTGCCGATGAATACGTCTCTCTCGTTGCCGTTTTGATTAAATTCGACAGAGGTTGCGAAGGCAGCGACGCGTATCGTATGAAAAGTGACTGTCGCGATCTCCGGTTACGGTGAATGCCGCGGGAATAATAATTATCCGCCGGCTGGCTGGACGACGTTTAAAAACGTAAGAGAGACAGAGCCAGTGCGGGGGCGGAGGCGAGGAAAGGAAAGGAAAGGGACGGGACGGGATTGAAAAGCGAGTGCGTTCAGGCCGATGTTTCGCGAGCCGGTTTTCAGCTGCGCTTAGCTTCCGCGCATTAACGTTCCGCGGAACGCTTTCATTCTTCCTCCCAGTCCCATTCTTCCCCGATATACTTTTGATACGTGCTGACTTCTTCTCCTTCGTCTCAAAAAGTCTGACCGCGCAATTGAAAAAGACGCGCTCCCCCATCCGCCATTTAGACAGTCGCTTAATGCAACTATTTTACGCGCTAGTGCCTTTCAATTAAGCGTCGCGTGCGCTCGCGCGCCCGAGGTTTGTCCCCGGGTGTTCCCTTTCACCGGGAGAAGACGGTCCCGTGTCCTGCGCGCGTCTTCTTTCACGCCGGGTGAGTCTCCCGTTCGTTCGTTCGTCGCGGTGCAACATCCTCGTCGAATCGGTCGCCGCGATCCGTTAACGACGCGAATTTCGCTCGCGGCGCGTGAAAACGAGCGGAGCTTACGGCCTCACAGAGGCTTTTGAATCGGGCTCTTGTACGATCACAGCCGCTTGTTCAACGAACTCTTTCAACCTCGCTCACTAATTTGCCGTATTAAAAAAAAAAACACACACACACACACACACTGAAGAAAAATGAAGTCGCGTGTCATTAAGCTTCGCTGCTTAATTGGGTTAATGAGGCGATGGACCCGCGGCATGAAATGACAGCCCGGGCCGTTATTCCAAGGATCCGCTGCTCCGGAAAATTCATTAGGAAAACTCGCCACCGTCTGCGCCGCCGTCGGAAACTTCGGGTTCATTTCGTTGATTCCAGAATCGATTGCCGGTTTTTATATATAAAAAATCCATTCTGGGGAAAACCGAATGCCAAAGAATGGAATCGGAATCGAATATTCTTATTAATTTCGATGCTTCATATTTTATACTGAGAAATTACGTCACACGTTAACCCTTTGGGTACGGATTTATTTGAGAAAATATTTGCATGTGGAACGGATATAATTTTTGGTTGCTTGGAGTTGTATGTAAAAGCAGTACATTTTACGTAAGAATTTATTTATTTCTAAAATATTGGTGACGTATGTAGTATTAAGATGTCTTCAAGTAATTAGAATTGCAAAACAAAAATAAATTAATATGCTTATAACGAACACAAGTGAATGACGTGTCTCAGACGTCAAATGTACCCAAGGGGTTAAGGGGGAAGGAGGGGGTCAACAAAATGTGACACCGTGTGACAAGAGGGGAGGATGAGTCATCAGCTTCGTGATGTCACATGTATAAATCTAAAATCTAAAGTATAGAAACTCTAAATTTCAACTCTAACGATAAATTTTAATTAAAGGTGACATCACACCGGGGAAAAGAGGGTCACACAAATGTAATCACCTGTGACAAGGACGGGGGGAGGGTTCCAAAAATCATGAAATTCGTTTGACGTAATTTATGAATGGCCCCTAAGTTTTTAGACTGATAAGGTTCGAAGTAAGTACGAAACCTAAAAACGTCCCAAAAAAGTTGAATCTACCAAAATTTAGGGAATTTGAAGTTTACACGTTATTAACGTTAAATTTGGTAGAAAATTTCTGTAGTCGAAAGTAAAATGTTTCGTTGCATAGTATTTCCAGTGAATCGCGTCTACGAAAACTCGCCCTAAGGGGTCGGGCTCTTTGATAAACGAGTCGAAAAACGATTTTCCTTTTCTTACCGCAAGGAACCGGGCGGCGAAGCTGTGTACAAGAGAAAATACGCCCGCGCGCGCGCACATACACACAGGCACAGGCACAGTCGGTTCCTACGTACACTTAACGAGGATGGAAATGCCCTGGAAGCGTATTCGAGCGCGTTCGACGATGCACCATGCTCCTCGTGTACGCGAGCAGACGCTGAGAGCCGTTGAAATATCTTTCCCCCGGATATGCCGCGCGTCAGTTGCAAAGCCGATATTTCAGTGGCGCCGCGTATAAACACGAGTAAAAGGACCGTTTCGCACAGGCCGCCCCCGCGCGCGCGGCCCGGCCTCCACCGAATTTTGATACCCATCGCCTCGAGTCATTCGCAGCGGCCTTCAACTCTCGAATCTCGCGGAATTTTTCACGATTCCCTCTCGCCCGGAAACGCCGCCAAATCCCGCGTATTCCGACCGTTCCTCGCCGGCCAGATTGTTTCGCGAATTTCCGCGAACTCGTTCGAAGAAATGTCTCGCTGTTTTTCAGGGATTTATTCAAAATAATTAAATAAAGAGAAAGTGGGGAAGTTGACGAAACGCGTTGATGTAAAAATCGACGGTTCGAAGAAACATCTCGCTGTTTCAGGGATTTATTCAAAATAATTAATGTTTCGCGAATTCCCGCGAAATCGTTCGAAGAAATGTCCTCGCAGTTTCATGGATTTATTCAAAATAATTAAATTCAGGGAAAGTGGGAAAGTTGATGAAACGTGTTCATGTAAAAATCGACGGTTTGAAGAAATGTCCTCGCAGTTCTATGGATTTATTCAAAATAATTAAATACAGAGAAAGTGGAAAAGTTGATATAAAAATCGACGGTTCGACGAAATGTCTTTGCAGTTCTATGGATTTATCCAAAATAATTAAATACGGAGAACGTGTTGAAGTTGATGAAACGTGTTGACGTAAAAATTGACGGTTCGAGTGAAAGGATCGAAGCTTGTAGCGTCGTCGAGGTTGTTTCAGAGCGCGAGTACGTCCTCGAAAGTAGTAGAGAACCCGGTTTCCCGTTCGTCCGGGCGAGGCGTACGTACGTACTACGTTGACGCGACGTTTCCCATTGAATCGACGTCCCCTCGGCGAAGCCTTTCGCATTGTGATGCCGATGCACCGGCGGCGGTGGTATAAAGCCGCCGCCGTCGTCGTCGTCGTCGTCGTCGCTGCCGCCGCGTCTTGAATTAGTTTATCCATATGGATTGAGATGGTCGTTGCCGCGGGTTCTCGTAGATCAACCGGATCGCTTTCCATTGTGCGTTCTTCGTTCGACCCAGGCCCATTCTCTCCGGTTTGCATCTGAATGGCGTCCGTCCGCTCATCCCTTCGGCCATTCTGTCACCGCTACCGCTATTATTGAATTATCCCGCGCGCACACTCGACCGTATGCCGTTTTCCCACCTGCTTTTCACCCGTCCAACTTTCTTCGCCGGAAAAGTGGCACACGGAATAGCACGCAGTCCCGGTACATAAATATCTGACCAAAGAGAGAGAGAGAGAGAGAGAGATGTTCATCTGCGCGGGTACCGGACGAAAAATGGAACCCCGCTGCTGCTCACCTCTGATTCGAACGGTTGTCGTCGTTACACGGACAGTTAATTTCTCGTTTGTATCCGACGCGGGCGACTCGTTTCTTCGGCTGGTAAAACGGCGGTCCCATCTGAATAATTATAGTCACCATAAATGGCGCGGAGGTCGTCGTCGTCGTCGTCGTCGTCGTCGTCGTCGTCGTTCCTGGCCGGACGGTCATTGTCCTCCGCGGAATCGAAATTTCCANACAGTCCCGGTACATAAATATCTGACCAAAGAGAGAGAGAGAGAGATGTTCATCTGCGCGGGTACCGGGCGAAAAATGGAACCGCGCTGCTGCTCACCTCTGATTCGAACGGTTGTCGTCGTTACACGGACAGTTAATTTCTCGTTTGTATCCGACGCGGGCGACTCGTTTCTTCGGCTGGTAAAACGGCGGTCCCATCTGAATAATTATAGTCACCATAAATGGCGCGGAGGTCGTCGTCGTCGTCGTCGTCGTCGTCGTCGTCGTCGTTCCTGGCCGGACGGTCATTGTCCTCCGCGGAATCGAAATTTCCATGGAGACCAGACGCGCGCGCGGACCCCCGCGCGCTTTGTCAGCTTCCGAGCACAGTTTTTCTCCCCTCAAATGGCCGAGAATTAATCCGCGTTTGGCGAGCGTTCGCTCGCGACGATTTATGCAAGAACTCGCGACACCGAGGCCCCTTTTTACGAGTAGGGTTCGCGCCGGTTTTGAGACCGTAAAAAGTGTCGGTCATTAGGAACGGCGAAAATGCGAGCGACCGGGCTCCTGGAAAATCGTGCCAGCTTTTCGCCTCCCACCCGCAAACCGTTATTAGCGTCGAACCGTCCCGCAACACAGACCCGAACTTGTTTATAGAGTTTTCAATTTTTATACTGAATCGAATATATGAAGCCCTTTTAAGGTAGTTGTTACTCAATATAAGTAAAGACGAAGCTTAAAACTAAAAATACAAGATCTTTTATGTATTAAAGAACCATACACTAAGAAAGATGAATTTTAGTTATTATATTATATTATACAATGAAGAAATAAGTATTTTCAACAAGAATTATACTCTCGTATGATTCAAGTAGTTAAAACTGAGAAGAAAACGTTGCAACGTCGCACTGTCACAGTACTACCAAATAGTACTATTTAGGAAACAACTACCTTAATGCTTCTAATAAGTATCATTTTATTGCATTTGGTGATTCGGTTGGAAATAGAGGAATTTGTTTGGACGTAAAATTTTATGAGACAATACGAAAGCATTGATCAGTGAATCGCGGATTTCTCGCAATTAAAAGAACAATGAATACAGAGGGATAACAAATGCCGTTCGTGTAATTTACAAAACGGTTCGGCGTGTCAAAAGCCGAATGGATATTCCAGTATTTAAACGGTCAAACAAATGTTTACCCGAAGCACATCTTTTAAACCGATACCAGAAACGTTTTATTTTAATTCCCGGACTCACGTGAAATTTGATGCATCGTACAGACACGTTCTCACATCGCGCGCGCTCGGACGGTCGTTAACGCTCACGCATTCTTGGTACGCACACGTCCATAGGAAAATCGTGGAAAATATCAAGAGCCGGGGGAATTTTGTAACGTGCGATGCGTTGTAATAGAGCGAACTTAAAATTTGCATTTATCGGAATTCGGGAAATATGTTTCCGTAATTTAGGGATGTTGTTCTGTTGACTCGGAATTTCCAATCCTAAATCTTCATCATTTCGGTATTTCCGCGATTTATCGTAGTTTTCGGGTGAATCATAAAACTGCATTACTCGTCATTATCAATGATATGTACAGGGTGTTCCACCTAAGTCGAGATTGTAAAAAATCTCGAAAACAGGTGATTTAAAAAAAACAAACTGACACACGCATTAAAAAATTAGTGCCACTCGAAACATTAAAGGACGTGTGTCTATTTTTTTTAGATCACTTATTTTCGAGAATTTTTTACAACTTAATGGGACACTATAGTATATACTTCGTTTTTAAAATTCCTTTTATCAATCAAGACTTCTTACCTATACCTCGTCTTCAATAAAATATTTTGTACCATGTATTAGAGATATTCGATTCCAATTCGATTCTTTTATATCGATTCATTGCGGAGAATCGAGCACCCCTATCGTCTATCTATCTAATATTTGTGCCGGGAACGTGTAACTGTGATCGGGGAGAGGAAAAGTCCGCAGGGGGGTTGGTTGGAATCGTAACGCGTGGCGAGTTCGATCGGGCACAGCCGGTCGGACGTTCCTCTTGGCTCGTCGATTAATTCGCGACGCTGCCAGAGCCCCGGTCATATTTTTCCCGGTGCGTAATTTCGAGCTGAAATCCAAAGGCACTTTCGTCGCTCCTATCGATGGGACAGAAGTATCATCGATCGTGAGCGGGACGGCCGTGACTCCCCCCGTGCCGCCACACATCGCCGATGGGATGTACGTACGGCTGGCTATGGCAATTCATCCTCCCTCGATTTATCTGAAAAGCCGTGTGCACTCCCGAAGATTTGCAAGAGATGGATGCGGGAGACAATTGATTTTTCCCATTGACTCTCAGTACAGCTCCGAGTGAAACTATCCCTGGTACACCCTGAGCATCGACAATTATACTTCGTTTCAAGGCGGTTCCACATGTATCAAAATTATACTTAGAAGCATTAAGGTAATTGTTCTCTACATCGAAAGTATTGAAAATTGCTTGAAATTTTGTACTAAATTAATATAGGTATCAACGAACATGTATGTAAAATTCTGGATCAATTGACCATTTCGTTTCTGTGATATTGTCAATCAAAATTCGTAATTTTTACTATACTTTAACGTTGTAGTAATGGTGACATAAAATGTGTTTCTTTAGTATCTTCTTCTTCGGTTATAGTAATAAAATGAGTATTGACTAGTTGAAAATCAAGACAAAATTAGTGTGAACTATAATAAAACACATGGATTTTTTTTTAAATTTTTGACCATCTAGTTACGGAGTAATATTATTCTAAATGTTATCGTTTTATCATTTTTTACGATGACTATGAGAAGTTCGATCGATGTAGTAACGTTGTCTTTTGCCGCACATTCAAATTCATTGAGGAGTGATTAGATTACAGAAGGGATTGAAGGTAGTTACTGTAGTCGAAGACATATTTGAGATTATGCAATAGCCCGTGTCAAGTCACTGACACATAAATAGTACTATATGGTAGTACTGCGACAGTGCGACGTTGCAACGTTTTTTTCTCAATTTTAACTACTCGAATCATACGAGAGTATAATTCTTATTGAAAATACTTATTTTTTCATTGTATAATATAATATAATAACTAAAATTCATCTTTCTTAATGTATGGTTTAATACATAAAAAATCTTGTATTTCTAGTTTTAATCTTTGTTTTGTCTTATATTGGGCATCAACTACCTTAAATATTGGAAACAATGTTAGAAATCGAGGTTGTCAGAATTTTTGACTTTTCCGATACTGGTTGTTAAATTGATTAATTAAATCGAGGAAAATCGATGAAACTGAAAATAGTTTCGCTGCTGTCAATCTGAATTTCGTTTTGTAAATTGATATTGCTTGATTTTAATACACAAAAAATCTTGTATTTTAGTTTTAAGCTTTGTTTCGACTTATATTGGGTAAACAACTACCTTAAGAGTTTCTGAGATCTTGATTCAATACAAACGAGGCAGATTTATTTGTCCTTTTTAATATTCAGGAATGAAATGTTTACAGAATTGTCATTTGTGTTTGGGTATCGATTGATAGTTTTGGTAGGCACTGTACCGCGTCCTCGCAATCTCGAATCCTGGCGGGTTGTCATGCGTCAAGCGGTACACGATCCATAACCGGAGCAAGGCTCGGAGGAGATCCGCCCCCGTAAATCTAGCCGGCGCTCTAAATTAAGCCGCGTCTCGCCGGCTAAAAAAGTGTAGGTAGGTACACGGCCTTTGTAAAAACGTCGCGCCGGCCAAACCGACCGGCAGACGTTGATTTTATTGTCGCGCTTATATCCACTCGCACCCGGGAGAGGACAGTCCTCTTCCCGCTCCTCTTTTTTTCTTCCTCGGCGTCGGTCCGTGTCGTTTTAATTAGCCCGACCGACGCGACGGGGGCAGTCGATGTTACATGGTCAGGGAGGGAAGTTCGTTTGCCTTTGGGCGGTCGCCTCTCGTGCTTACCTCTTCACGCTCTCCCGCTAATTGTCGCAATCGACGCGACGCGATCGTCCATTCAAAAGTTCAATGGAGACCTTCGAGGGCGCACTCGACCGCGTGTACAAACGCGTGTGAAGTGTTATTAATTAAAGCGCTCGTCAAAGAAGTTTTTCCCCGGTTGAAACAACACCGCTCGAGATTCTCCGAGTCCGTTGAAAAAAAAAAAAAGGAAGAAAAAACGGAAGAGGAGGAGGAGGAGAAAGGAGGTCGGGTGATTCGATTTACGCCGTTGTTAAGGCACCGGCGTTTATTTTTCTTGCCACCTTTTCACGGCTAATAGGCAGACCGGACCTAACGAAATAGAGAGTCGGTCCAATTAATGCGCTCGCCGAACGTGTGTATAAAAGCTTAGTTAGCGGCTGTACGTGCCGCAGAGATTCGATTAGCCCAGTTGCCACGGTTGAGCTGCGCCGGGACACCCGCCGATGACGATGTGTATTCATACTGCCGAACCGACCACCTCCACGCTGAACTTTCTTCTCGAATCTAATAAGCCGGACGCGATTCACCCCTCCACTTTCTACGCTATTTCTATTTCTGTTTTGTTAATATGTTTTGTCATTAGCAGATCACTTGAGGATGTTTGGGCGATATATTTAAACGGTACATGATGAATTTGTTATTACAGGTTCCTAATAAAAATATTAATAATATATATTATTATTATTATTATTATTATTATTATTATTATTATTACTATTTATATATTTATTATGTAATTAATATTACATTATATAGAATCATATTAAAAATTTACTGTAAATTATCTGTAAAATTGTAAATCAATTCGTGGGTTTCTTTTTAAATTGTAGTGATTTGTTTGCATGTACTCTTATGGTAATCAGCAATAACCCAAAGAAAATTTTTCTTTAATCTCGAAGGAAAACCCAGGAAAACGTTAAAGAACTCTTGAAAAAAGTTCATATCGAATTGCCAGTGTTTTATGAACAAATTTCGAAAAAAATAATCATCATTCTTTAAAGAAAGTTATTGATTAAAATATGATAGAAAAATTACAAATTCATCGAACAGAGGACCAGAACGTGGGACTACTATCCTTAATACAGCAACGAATATTGATATAGTATAATATACGTATAAATATAACTGAGGTACACGTATATACGTGATCATGTGTTACACAGACAAGTACATACACTTTTAGAATTGACTGTATGGCCAATACATCCTTAATTCCGATGTTTGCATTTTATAATAAATAATTGACAGGGCCGTGATTTAATAATAGATTATTTATTTTATATTCACTCATTTTATTCGGCACTCTGTATTAGTCTCTCAGTTTTACATTGAAATATTTCCCCGATAACACTTTATCGAACCGCGAAATTTTTCACAGGTTTCGATGTGAAATATTCGCGTTATTACGTTCCGGGCTCGATCTTCCGCGCCACGTGGTGCGAATCGAAAATACGCCTTCGATATATGTATATATATATATTCGATATATATACACTGTATATATAATCGACGGAATTCGATTCCGTGATTCCTTTTTTCAAAAAAAAGAAACCTGAATATTTCTGAAAACATACGAAAATCGAAATGTCATAACTCCGACGAATTTTTCGAACTCTGCACTCGTGCAAATAAACAATAAAAAGCTACTGTTTAAATACCGTGTTTTTGATATTCCGGATATTTGCGGATATGTCCGGTGTTATGTTAATATGAAAACGCGAGTCGAATGATTGCGATACGTTCTAGTTGCGACGGGTTTTATTATTCCACTGATTATATGAGATTGTATCAAGCGTCCGGCTATTTTTCTTGTTACGTTTACGGAACGGCGGGCAGCGTATGAGCCGGGCGACCAGCTCCTGGCGTGACCAAGTTGCATTTTCGAGCTTTGCTGCGAGCGAGCCGAGAGTTTCCGGGCCGTGTATCGGTCCGCCGAGTTTTATTTCCCTTTTCCGTGGCCGTTCCACCCCAGGAATGCGACGAACTTTTAAATCGATGACGGGAATTAACTCCTTCCGCGTACGCCCCAGAAATTATGCAATCTCCGTTTATTTTTATCTAGTATCAGAGTTTCAACCCCTTCGATAAAACGTGTATTTTAAAATTAACTATATTTGTTATATAACTGTACAGTATCTTGTTTAATTCTGTATCGATGATTTCCAGCATTTTTTATTTTAGTTTATGCAGTTTTAGTATATTTTTTTATGAATGAATTGAGCCGTTCATTTTGAAAGTGGTCTATTTATAATTAAAATATTTGATATTGATATTGTTCGAAAGCAGTGATGAAGGTAAATTTAATTAATTAGTATCTCACAATTTAACCTCAGTTTTTGGACAATTGCATTAGTTGAATAATCAATAAGTTTAATTAACGCAGTTAAACAAAATTTACGCAATATACAGTGACGTCCATAAATATTCGTACACATTTCGAAACGGTATACAATTTTTAGTATTGGATAAAGAACGTTATCTTCTGTGGAATTTTAGAGAGCTTTATTTACTTACAATTAAGTATAAATGGACTTAGGCCACTTTCAAAATAAATCAATTATATTATAGCGAAGTATATTTCTTGTCTGCAAGCTTGAAAACTATCATTAGAAAATCGTCTGGTGATAAAATACGAAAGACTCTCACTGTCAGGACTATAATAGGTGGTTAAGAAGCTTGGAGGTCGGGGTAAATTGTTTTCTGTCCCTCTCGGCGAGCATAAATCACTCGGAACGTGTCTAGCAATGACAACGAAGCCCCACTGAATTCCCTTAAGTATACAGTATCAAGATATTGGTCCTCCCAAGAGATTGACAGCGAGCGATGAAGCTGGAACCCGTCGCGGGGGCCGTGAAAAAAAAAAAAAAAAATAAGGGAAAAGTGCAACGAAAGGGATTCGAGGAGAGACCGGATTCCGGTGTAATTAACTCTAACCGTAGGTAGGACAGGGCCGGGTGGGAAAGAGGGCTGATAATGACCGCCGGCCGGGATCGCCTTATCTCGCGACTCAGCGCAGATAAAGAGTCCCGTGAGACTTATTGGCCCTCGGCTATTTTTCATTTTTTAATACCGGGAAACGGTCCATCATGCGGCCGACGTCAATAAAACCCCTTTTCACGGGTCCGTCTAAACTCCAAGCGCGGCTCCTTAACTCGCCTCCATAGATCTCTTCCTCAACTTCGACCTCCAGCTTGCTTCCTCCGCTTCGTTTCTCAGCTTCCGTAACTTGCTTCTCCAGCTTCCTATGCTTGCTCGCTTGCTTCCTTTTAACGCAGCCTTCGCATAAATCAAAAGTATTCTTGATAAAGTTCGAGAAAGATTAATCATCGTTTCGAGTTTCCGATTTATCTTACTTTTAGGGATGCTCGATTCCGATTCGATTCTTCTGGTTAGAAAATCGATTATTTGAGGAGAATTGAACCTTGCTTCCTGTGTTTGTATTTTGAATCGCGGTTCGTGGATAGGGAATTATTTTGAAAATATTTCAGGCCGACATAAATCTCTTCCTCAACTTCGACCTCCAGCTTGCTTCCTCCGCTTCGTTTCTCAGCTTCCTTAACTTGCTTCTTCAGCTTCCTATACTTGCTTGCTTCCTTTTAACGCAATCTTGGTACAAATCAAAAATATTCTTGATAAAGTTTGAAAAAGATTAATCATCGTTTCGAATTTCCGATCCATCTGACTCTTATATTTGATTCCGGTTCGATTTTTTCGGAGAATCGAACATCATCCCTGTTCCCTGCGCTTGCATTTCGAATCATTTAGCGGTTCGTGGACGCGGAATTATTTTTAAGGTATTTTAGGCCGATGTGCGAGATCGGCGGTGGGTTTATCAGCGACGCGCAGCGTTCCCGTTTCGTCCGCTGGTCGCATCGCGTAATTATTGTCGCTCGGTCGGCCGGCCGGTCCGCGCAAAATGCAAATGACTACGGGAAAATCAATAAATCAGCGCATTTCGACGCATTATCCAAACAGCCGGAAACGCTGATGCTTAATGTCACCGCGCGTGTTTAGCGTCGCACACCGTCAATATACCTGCGAGCCCCTCCTGGACGGCTCTATGATTAAACGCGACGTCCGATTTTGTAAATTTGCGAACGCCGCGCTATCATAAACAGAGACCCGGATTTACCTCTAGTTAATCACCCCAGATTTCTGAAAAAAAACACAACGCGCCAAGCGGCTCGAATGAAAATTCATTTCTCACACTTTTTTCACGGACAGTGCAAGTAAATGAACGAGGAATATCAGGTTTAATTAATTACTGGAATTAATTGGTGTATTTGATGCAATGGAAAAGAAGTATGAAAATTGTAGTACAGATAAAATTATTAGATTTGAATAAAAAATAAGGGTTGTGGATTTATTGGTACCTTTGAACAGTATAAATGCAAATTTTGGAAGAAGTCAAATTATGGCAATAAAAGATTATATGTAAATATTTAATGAGGGAGTATGAAGGGTTTCTGCACTTTTTATAATTGTAGACAATGCAAGTAAATGAACGAGGAATATCAGGTTTAATTAATTACTGGAATTAATTGGTGCATTTGATGAAATGGAAAAGAAGTATAAAAATTGTAGTATAGATAAAATTATTAGATTTGAGTAAAAAATAAGGGTTAATTGGTATATTTGATGCAACGCAGAAATTCTGGAAGCAGTGAAATTATTATAAAATATTCTGTATAAACATTCAACGAGCGTGAAGGGTTTCTGCACTTTTTATAATTGTAGACAATGCAAGTAAATGAACGAGGAATATCAGGTTTAATTAATTACACAAATTAATTGGTGCATTTGATGCCATTGAAAAGAAGTATAAAAATTGTAGTATAGATAAAATTATTAGATTTGAGTAAAAAATAAGGGCTGTCGGTTAATTGGTATATTTGATGCAACGCAGAAATTCTGGAAGGAGTGAAATTATTATAAAATATTCTGTATAAACATTCAACGAGCGTGAAGGGTTTCTGCACTTTTTATAATTATAGACTACTGCACGTATTTTCTTGTTCAGTCAATTTTTTATAGTCCCTTGCTTTTAACCCGTATAGCTTGCGATGCAAAAATTCTTAACCCTTTTCCAGCGAGCTTACACCTCGCGGGAGCGATCGATACCGTGGCCTATAAAATCGTAAATACGAAAAGCGAAACGATTTTTCCATACGCTATCGGGCTCGCGTCATAACTGCGTCTGACCTGTGCGAATAAAACTGTTCGTGGAACATCATTAATACCAGCGTGAAATGGATGCGTTTCATTTTACGTAATGCGCCGATTAATTATAAATATGAAATAACAAGGAATTTATGATTATTACATAAATTCTCGGGAATAAAATGAGATATAATTATGTAAATGAAAAAGCAGAGTACAATTCGTTCGATCGTGATAAATACACATTAATTCGCGCTGATGACATTATTATAATATAATTAATCAATCATCGTTTCGCGGGTCAGTTTTTAAGGAGGTTCATCTGGTACATAGCAAGTCAAATGCAAGTTATAGAAAAGGGGATCTCGCTTGACTAGCGTAAATGTTAATAACGGAGGTTATCTACTGCTGAAAGATGCAGATTTCGTTTGTTGTGTTTATATATTTCTCGATTCCTAGTCACCCAATCTACCTAAATTTGCAATTAAAATATTCGTTAAATGTTTCTCTTTAATATGACATAAGTTTCAATCAAATCTGTCTGTCAATATTTAATAAATTAGCGATAGAAGTCTGGGAAATCACTCTTTTCCATTTGACTNGTACATGTAAATTGTAAAAAATATTTATATTAATATTTCATCATTAAGGTATCCAAATGACTTAAAAATTTTTTACAGGTATCCTGGTATACTGTTATAGACTATTAAATTTTTGTTTGGAGATCTGTCTGTTAATTCCTTAACCGGATGAACCTCCTTAAAAATCATAATAAAATAATAATTGTAGAATTTTACTATAAAAAATATATTGTTATTAATTCATTCTTTATTTGAGTTTTATTTTGACTACTACAGTTGGTAAAGAACCACCTTAACGAGGTTCGCGGGGTAATAAACCGGGGGGCGTACGCGTTGCGGAATTAGGTTCGTTTATATTCAGAATCAATGAGGGAACGCCGCGAGAAGCGTAAATCCCCGGGCTAATGCGGGAAGTAGCTTTCCCCCGGGCGTATAGGTACACTGATAATGGCCGCAGGTAGGTCAGCAACGTAGCGATAAAAGTTCCTCAAGAGGTTCCCTCTCCC
>SMSR01012471.1:0-10134 GCA_019453355.1 Ceratina japonica
AATAATTAATTTCTTGAAGGTGTAAACTGGGTCCTAATCTTCGGCTGATGAGGCTTAAATAAATACTGTACTAGTACTACATTTTTTAAACTAATACTCTAAACTAAATATTTTACATAAAAATCTGCAGCCTATTAATTAGTGGTTGATTTTATTAATTAATGGTTTATATTTTTGTGTTCAATGAAGCTTACTGAATGAACGGATTCTTGTATTTACTATATCAAAGTTAATATTTTCAAGATCCACAAACAACTAATTATTTTACTAGAAAAACCTCGTTAACTACATACTTGTTTTTATTACTTTTCTAAATATAATAGAAACCAATTTTTGCAACAAAAAAAATTCTACTCATTTATCTATACCATGTGTAGTATTAACACAGAATATTTAAATTAATAGCTACTGCATTCATTACTGATGCATTTATGTAATGTTTGAATAATTAAAAGATCCAGGATGCACATTAATATGCAAAAAAATAGAAAATAAAACACAGTTTGTAGTATCCGGAGCAGAGGTGGTCAACTTCATTATACAAGTCGGTGCCTCAGCATTATGAAGAGAATTGTAATTTCTTAACAATTAACCCTTTGCACTCGAGAGGTGACTCTCGCTCACCACTTTGTTTGGCGTGGAAATTCGATGCGGAACTATATATGTTTAGTTTCTTTGAATTTTAAGTAAACTTGCAAAGACAAATGTTTAAGAACTTATCTTCATAACGGTGTAATATATATAAAATGTAAAAAAAAGTCTTATACGTTAATTTGTGTGTGTAGCCATTTTAAGTTAGAGATAAGAAATTCACTAAAAATGTAACAAAATATCTCAAGTTGCTGCTTCGTCCGTGCGAAAACGGCTTCGAGTGCAAAGGGTTAAAATTCAAATACAGTGACTAATATCCGGACACACTTCAAAACGGAATAAGTTTTTTAATATTGAGATAACTGACTTAATTTTTTGTGGGCTTTCAAAGGGTTTAGTTTACTATGTGTTGTTAATAAGATATATAAGAACGACAACCGTTTCAACAGTTGGCTGGCCCGTTCAATTATTTTATCGTGGAGGCAAGGAAAGTGAATAAAAAAACTATTCCTGTCTTAACCCAAACTTAGTGTTTAATTTCTAAAGATACAAAAGACAATCGAAAAAAAGGCGCCTGCAACAAAAGAATAGTGAACGCATTGTTATTGCGATGTTGCAGTTGCAAAACAGAAAAACAAATTATACCTTTCAGTCATTTCCGACCCTTTCCGACCCTTTCCGAGCTTTCACGATTGTATTTTTAATACGACTTTGCACATTTCACACAGACAAGCTGGAACGTGCAGCAGACAAAAGGGCGAATATAACAATAATCTAGCGATACGATATAAGATGTCCGATCGCGCGATAAATTTAAGTGGTAAAACAATCAAATCCAACACTATGTGATGTGTAACAAGCAATTACAATAAATTACTATTTGTCAAAATCTCGATGAAAAAAGAAAAGATCACGATGTTTAACTTTTTCATCGGAGACTCTAGTAAAAATTGCAAGCCCGTCCCGTTTGTAGATCTAAATGCGTTACATGAATATGTAAAGTTTCATAAAAATCCGTGAAACCATGAAAGAATTAGACATGTCGAAACGTGTAAAACTTCTTCAATTTATCTCAATCGTAGATTGAAAGTCGTGAAGAACTGCGATTTTTTAAATTTCTATTCGCTTACAGCATATAGTAATATTGATCGATTTTCATGAAACCTTGTACATGCATATAACTTACTTAAATCTGGAAACGAGACACTTCCAATTTTTATTACAGAGCCTAATAAAAAAGTTAAAAACCATGTCCTTTACTATTTTCTTTGCGATTTCGATGAATACCAATTTTTTTTTAATTTTTTTTACACATTCTATAGTAAATTAAGCTTTCTAAAGTTCCACAGAAAATAAAGTTCTTGTAGTAAAGAAGTAATTGTATGTCTTTAACTTTGCAGAGAATATAAAGCTTCATTAATCGGTGCCGAAAAAAATTTATTTTTTTATTCAAAAAAATACAGATGACCTTGAAATTTCTTAAACGTCTCCGCTCCAAGAAAAGTTATGTACACCACGAAATGGGTCCCTCGGAACCAAACAACTTTCGTCTGAAACACTTCTCCTTATCTCAAAAAATGTAAAAATTATTCAGATGGCATATCTTAAGTAACTCACTCTGAATCTGAATACATACATACATGATGGACGATTTTTCTTAAAAACTTGTCACTATCTACACCTAGTAAAATCTTGATACTTAGTACGTTCAAACATGTGTCTTGTGTATTAATAAATGACAATGAGAGAGGCGATACTAAACTAAAAATTATTTCGTTAGCCATTCGTGATCTAGAGCATAAAACAAGATTAGAATTGAAATTGAAGAGCATGAGAGAAGATTAGATTTGTTAGCCCTTCCTAATAAATAAATGTTTCTTTATTCGAAAGTTAATCGAGTAATTAACTTTTTTTGCATTGTATCTATTCTATAGACTTCTTAGAATACGTACTTATTCATTGTTTACAGAAAAAATAGTTAATAAACAACAACTTCACAGTTTTATTTGAAATTTTGTTTGTGTACGAATATTTTCGGCACCCACTGTAAATATCTATCCATATAACATCTTCCATGAAATAAATATCGACGGAGGGGAACATTTTCGATAAAAGTATTTACGAAAAAAGTATTACATTTTTGTACGTACAATCTAAATATCCAATAAAAAATACCAAGCCCTATTAAAATGACAATTTCTGGTCTGAGAAACCTACTTCAATTTAATTGCCACAATTCGATAGAGCATATTCGAATTAGTTCACAAAATTTGTTTAGTTTTCAATGAAAATCAAATCGTCAAAACATTTTATTTGAATGAAAAAATCACTCTCCACGATTTTAATAAGGGTAGGTAGTTGCCCCAGAACACCCTGTACACATGTGTATAAATAAATAAGAAACGAGATAAGAAACAGTACACTTTTTGCACGTGCACATTAACCTTCTTTCAGCGACTGCATCAAGATTACGCAGAATCGATGACCGGACGCAATCTTAATGCGAATCGCTTAAAATTGTTCCCTTTTATGGAGCGCGATATTAAACACAACACATCTACCAGAAAGGACGTATACAAATTTTAATGCGCGTCGCATCGTGACGAATATTATCGACACATTTTATTCGACAATTTTACATTCCCCAACAAAATGGTGTTGAGACAGAATGTGAATCACGTAAAAAATTGTTGGAGGAAATATGGATGTCGCACGTTTAGGGATGGTTCGCAATAAATCGCTCATATGTCCATGGTTCCGTTATTCCGATTAAGAGCACTCAGAAATATTTAAACAAACAAATATTATTTAGTTACTTGTTTTGCTTTTTCCAAAAATCAAGAGGACATATAATTTTCATGCGTAGTATCACCATATCATGTATGATAAAATGAACGAAAATAGAATGTGATTAATGTCGTTGGTTATCATTTTAAATCGAAAACAATATGTACAAAAAATGTTAAAAGGACTACAATGGTAACGCGATAAGACAGACAGTAAATGTTATCCTCAAAATCAGACAAAAATATGGGAATATATTCTTAGAAATTAAGGAATTAGATAAAAATATAAATACAGGAATACACTTTTCTTCCTCATATGAGAATATTTTTCAATTTTGCACTATTTTTGGGTTACCAATAAAACAGAGCAAAAAACATCAAATAATTCCATAATGAGAATACAATACGAATATTTAAGATAGTTCTATAGCAAAACTACTTAACGATTAGAAAAATATGAAATTTAGCGTATGAGTAGGTTTTAGTTAAATAATGACTCAGCTAAATTTTGGTGAACTTTTACTACTTGATAAGAAAGTTAGAAAGATTTTAATTTAAATCGTTTTTTGTAAATATCCAAGTTTCTATTGGTCTGACGACGAACATGCATCAGATCGAAATTATAGATTGATAAATTCTCTTCAACAATTATTCTTGACGTTTTTTGCCTGCGAGCAACTGTTTTCAAACTAACACGCGGCAGAAGTTGAAGCTTTCGAAGGCAAGCCGCATACGTAATGTTTTTGGAAACTTCAGTTTATCCAAAGTTTTACCGCGTGTTATTTTGAAAACAGTCGCTCGCAGGCAAAAAATGTCAAGAACGATTGTTGTAGAGAATTTATCGATCTACAATTTCGATCTGATGTATATACGTCGTCCGACCAATAAGAACTTAGATATATGAGAAAAACGATTTGAATTGAAATCTTTATTACTTTTTTCTTAAGCTCTAAAAGTTCACCAAAATTTAACTGAGTCATTATTTAACTAAAACCTACTCATACGCTAAATTTCATATTTTTCTAATCATTAAGTCGTTTTGGTGTAGAACTACCTTAANCTGTATAAGATTTCAGAAATTTTGCGACTCTATTAAAAAAGTTATTATATATTGAATTCTTATGTCAAGTTTTCAAGACAGAATTTTTATTTCATTTATGAAAAAATGTGACGTCTGCCTAGCTAGCCCCACCACTTGAATAAAATTTAAAGAAAAAATTATATAATAATGCGCTATTTATGCGCTCTTCAAATAAGTAAGAAAAAAATGTTGCGCTCTTGTCGTTCAGTAAAAACAAAATTCTTTAAATGGGGGGCTGACTAGGCTGTCAGTGAGTCCCTCCACATACTAATTATAAGCAATTCCGAAAAAAAAATGCAGGATTTATGCGCTAATTATGCGCTATTATATACGAACAATTTCGATTTTTGCGCTCCATCCCCTAAAGGACTACCCTCTTAGTGCAAATGGAAGTTTTGCCTTGTAACTTACTAATATTACTAAAATTACATCACTCGACTATGCATAATAAATACTCGATTTATGCGCTATTGTTTTCAACTAATTTCGATTTTTGCGCTCCATCCCCTAGCGGACTTCCCTCTTACTGCAAATGGGAGTTTTCCCTTGTAACTCGTTTATTTAATCTATCTATAGAATTATAAGTATACACTTAAACGAATGTCTCTGCACAATGCGAATAGGAACGCACAAACATTAAAATCATTTAAATAATAACATATAATTCGAGTAATTATTATACATAATTCAGCAATGCAATTTTAGTAATATTAAACAGTTACAGGAGAAAACTCTCATTTGCACTAAGAGGGAAGTCCTTTAGGGGATGGAGCACAAAAATCGAAATGTTCGTATATGATAGCGCATAAGTAGCGCATAAATCCTGCATTTTTCGTTTTCTGGAATTGCTTATAATTAGTATGTGGGGGGGGGGCTCACTGACAGCCTAGTCAGCCCCCCATTTAAAGAATTTTGTTTTTACTAAACGACAAGAGCGCAAAATTCTTTTCTTACGGATTTGAAGAGCGCATAAATAGCGCATTATTATATAATTTTTTCTTTAAATTTTATTCAAGTGGTGGGGCTAGCTAGGCAGACGTAAAAATGTGACTGGGACAATTATATAAAATTTTATGGGAATAGTAATTAATTAATTTAAGAAGCTAATATTCGATTTTATATTTATAATATGATGAGATGTAATGTGAGTTGTAATGAAATATAGTACTCATTTACTATAACAAATATGGTGACTTGAACACATTTATTATGTGACGATATAATATGAATTCTAATGAACTATAATTGTATTTAGAATCATAATAACTCGATCATTAAAATATAGTTTGATGTTTATTATATTTATAAGAATTTATTTTATTTATATTATTATTATTTATATATTTACTAATATATTATTATTTATTTTTATATTATTATTATTTATTTTACATTACGTTGTCTATCTTTTCAATAAAAAACATACTCCTTTTTAATTCTATTGATTTTTTAATGTAATTATTAGGTATTGTCTAAGCAATTGTGTGTGAAAAACGATATTTACCAAATGACCACCGACTCCGTTTACAGACATCAACTCAAAAATCAAAATTTTCGACGACATTTAGGCATATTTGCTCGTTTCACCAATTTCATTTCTAATAAATAAATGTCCTCATTCGACCAAACTGTTTTTGGCCTGCCAATTATGGTTTATATGATCTAGTTTCATCAAATTTCTTAACGAAATTTTGAATTGTTCCCTCCGATGGACAATTATGTATGCCGAAAAAATCACGTAATTTACGATAGGTATTTTTCATTCAATACTGATTTTCAAAATAAATTTTAATAACGTTAACACGCTCTGCAATCGTATACGACTTCATTCTTAAAATTGTTTATCATTCTAGATTAGAAATAAATGAAAATGACAAGGAACAAACATCCTAAAGGCACTTTTGTATAACCCTTTATAATAGCCTGAATTTATATCTCTTAACATATGTATTTTTAATAAACAAGAACTCTTGTATTTTTAATCAGGATTGTAAATAAAGCATTTTTTTTTAATGCATTACCTATTTTTAAGATCATTATTAAAGTAATTAATAATGCAAAAACAATGCATTCATTATGATCATTATTAAAATAATGCGTAATTTAAAAATAATGCATTGATTATCATTAAAATAATGAATAATGCGAAACTAATGCATTGATAATTATTGAAATCAATGAAGCTTCTTTTAACGTAAACAGCACCAAAAGAACGAGAATTGCTCGCAGTTGATCACTACTTAACGATATTTCATTAAAAATGATTGAGATATTAATGGGAGCGTGCGAATTTTTGCTACGTACTTTTATATTAATATACTGAACTATATACATATGTATTTCAATAATGATCAACGTATTTCTTTCATTATGCATTATTCTAATAATGGTCAATGCATTACATTTGCATTAAGCATTTTTTAATAGTGATCAATGCATTACATTTGCATTACGCATTACTTTAATAATGATCAATGTATTATTTTTGCATTACTCATTATTTTAATAATGATCAATGCATTACTTTTGCATTATTTATTATTTTAATAATAATCAATGCATTATTTTTGCATTATCCATTATTTTAGTAATGATAAATGATTATTTTTGCATTATTCAATATTTTAATAATGATCAATGCATCTTTTTGTATTACATATTATTTTAATAATAATCAATGTACTTTTTTTTAATTATTCATTATTTAAATAATGATCAATGCATTACTTTTGCATTGAAATTTTCACAACACTGATCCTGATTAATATAATAGGGCAACAACTACGTATCTTAAGTTCAACTTGTCGATTTAAACTTGTTACACAATCTCGGAATTATCCATGCGTCACGCTTGTTAACGCACGGACACTGGCAAGCAAGTAGTCGGTCTACAATAAATTTGCAGGCGTCAAACCGTATCCCAACCGCGGCTCGCAATTTATATTCATAACATAAGAGGACAGTATAACATTCTAAGCGCAAAAGACGGTTACGGATTTCTGTCGTAAACCTTCGCGTCCCCTGTCTCGCGGCTGTAAACCTCTCATCATAAACTTCCTAAGAGGCACACTTTCTACGCGGGCCTCCTTGATGTTCAGATATGTTTTGCAATCTGTATGAAACGAGAGGCTGTCTTTCGGGCCTCTCTTACCTCGCCTTAAACCGTTATGAATGCTTCTGCCCGCAAGCCTATAGGTTCGGATAATGATTCCTGGCTAGCTCTGCCTTTTGTTAATTTCGTTTACGGGGTCAAGGTTAAGGATGTATTGGCTATACAGACAATCCCAAAAGTGTATGTACCTGTATATGTGTAACTCATACACATTATCATACATATACTATGTACTAACTTCGTTACTATGTTAACTTCTTCGTTACTTCTTGTTATGTTAACTTCTTCGTTACTTCTTCTTCTTCGTTACTTCTTGTTACTACTTCTTATTGTTAACTTCTTCGTTACTATAACTTCGTTACTATGTTAACGATAGTGGTGCCACGTTTCCGTCTTCTGTTCGATGAATTTGTAATTTTTTTTATTCTATTTTAATCAATAAATTTCTTTAAAGTCCATGAAAAAAACTTCATATAGTCTTTTTTGGAAAACCCTACATTGTTCTACAAAATGAAGAAATAAGTACTACCGAAAAAAAATTATACATATCTATATGTCAAGGTGTACAAAAATTTCAAAGCTTTCAATATTTTTTATTTAAGAAACAATTATCTTAAATAGATTTCACATGGGAGAGCCAAATTATTTTTAAAAGATTTCCTGGCTTATTTCGAGCCCATGTTTCATTAACGTGTCCTGTGTCTCCCATGTACGGAACTCATTTTTTTCTCCTTTCCCTTTTCACGTTTAGCGTCCTTCGCACCTTTTTATTTGTACACCAAACAGACATTCCGTACGTACTTCAAACAATATCCGAACTATCGGTGTCCGCTCTGTTTTTCTAACAGTGATTCTCACGCGACGCTTCGCTCGTCGAGGATACGTCAGTTCTCTCCTCACTCATCGTTCACACTTAATTAAAACAATCTAATATATTTAGGTTTTAAAGTGCAGGCGGCAATTTGTCATCCAATAGATTAGAGATTTTGATATAAAATAAAATATTTAATTTAAGTGGTATTTAGTGTAACTAAAACGTTTTTGAAATAATACTTTATTAAACAGTATTGAAAATATTGCGCTTCGATTTTGTTTCGAAATGTAATTTGTTTTCTGAATTTTGTTAAAAGCACTCGACAGATTTATACTTTACAATTCCTTAAGGAGGTTTATCTGATTAAGGAATTAACAGATAGATCTCCAAAAAAAATTGCATAGTTTATAACAGTATACCCAAAAAATTTTAAGTCATTTGGATACCTTAACGATGAAATATTAATATAAATATTTTTTACAATTTTACATGTAGTCATATGGAAAAAAGGGATTTCCTAGACTTCTATCGCTAATTTATTAGGTATTGACAGTTTTGAATGAAACTTATGTCATATTAAAGAGAAACAATTAACGAATATTTTAATTGCAAATTTAGGTCGATTGGGTGACTATGAATCGAGAAATATATAAACAGAACAAACGAAATGTGCATCTTTCAGCAATAGATAACCTCCGTTATTAATATTTACGCTAGTCAAGCAAGCTCCCCTTTTCTATAACTTGTATTTGACTTGCTATGTACTATACATGAACCTCCTTAACGACAGGAAATCTTAGAACTTAGGTCAAAAAACGTTACTTGTGGCATAACTTATGCTCGATTGTTTTTATTATCGTCGTTATTATCATTCGTTACTATTATTCGATATAATCAAAATATTTTCGACACTCTTTAATTAAAGTATTATTTTTAACATGTGTTAATCATACTGAATGCCGCTTCAATTAAATGTTTGTAATTAATGCACTAAATATTATATGGCATAACCCAATACATTAAATCAGATTAAAGTATTTTCTTTTACACTAACTTATCAAACTAAAATAATGTATACAACATTTCAAGCATGGTAATCGTTGCAAATATTTTCTATCTGATTTATTGCAAAGCATCAACTAACTTTGTTTAAATACATGAGGTCAAAAGCCTGTCCAATCATTTTTTATTTCATTCTTTACTTTTGTATTTTATCCACACATGGATTCATCTCACCTGATTCCATACCTGGAAATGAAATAGTACATTTCACGCCTCTACATTCCCTTTTAAATTACTTATTCCATTTATTTTTCTGTTTTAAGGCATTAATATTGCTTAATTTCGGAACAACTACAATCGTTCTTCATGTTTTGGATCCTGCACTACTCGAAGATTTAATTTTCCAAATGTGCACGTCAATAGATTATTACCATTTATTAATGTACATTATAAACTGATCTGACTTTTGAGCAAAAATTTTCATCACAGTTCTTTTCTTTGGCATAAACATAAGAAAGTGTTCAAATAAGGAGTACGTTTCGATATACTTTTGTATTGTTATAATGTTCTATTTTGTGTACATTTAATTTTTATCCAAAATAGAACACTCACGTTAATCCATTAAAAAAATGCATTTTTTTATAGTCATTGATTTTATTACTTGAATATTGCTAATTACACTTACTCTTCATATATTCCTCAACGTTTATATTTCCTACATATATAATCCTTTTATGGAATTATATAA
>SMSR01012473.1:8992-49750 GCA_019453355.1 Ceratina japonica
TTTACGATCGCGTAGTGTACCATATAAATGGAGCACTCGTGTGCATTTTGGCGTGCAATTACAATTGAAAGGAGTTTCTATACTGCACGGTATATATGCGATCGTTGTTAGAATGTTAGCCGATCGATCCGCAGTTAAAGACACCTGGAGACCGGCCATTTCATCCGGCAGCCGACTGCGTTCGCTATATCCCGCCGCATTTACCCCGATAACCCTGACGTTAATGTCTTTTAATGCTCTGTATATTTTAAATTCGCGAATTTCATCAACTTCAACTACTTCACTCGATTCTCAACGCAAATCACGTGATCATCTCTTCCTCTGCCAAGTATTATACGTCGTGATTCTTTTTTTTGACGAAACCTTGAAATAAATCGGAATTACAAAATAGGGTTCTTATTATACACGTAATTGACTGCACAAAATTATTTTTTCAAAGCGATACATGTGAAAATGGCGACTGTGCAGCATTTTTCCGACGACACCTTTATCTTTTTCTTTTTTTTATATATACTTAGTGTCATAATGGACTCATGTCCGTTAAATAAACAAATTAAAATTTAAAAAATCTTTGGACGGCCGGACTAATAGCTCCTGCAATTTTTTAGTTATGATGAGACACAAGAATATACAGAAGAATAGTTACAGAAGTACGTAGGATTTTTTTGAATACATTGTTTTTTGCCAAAATGACGCATTTTTAGAGGAAAAAATCGTCGAAGTTATTTAGGAGTTCCTGCGACGAAAACTGAGTCAGGCAAAGCAGTGGAAAGGGTTAAATTAATTTGTCGTTAATTAAATTCATCCATCTCGTCTTTGCACCTTTTTTTTCATCGGATCCTCTTTTAATATGGAGATCCCTCCTTGTTCCTTCCAAATAAAACTCGTTCTCACACTGCAGTGCCAGTCGCTTACAGGTTTATCTTAGAGTATACAGGCGGATGTAACGTAGCGATGTTTGCAGTCGGACGAACAGCACCAATGACTTATCGGAGGCAGACGTCTGGTGCGCGAAACTTGCGGAAACAGGCGAGTCCTTTCTCCCGGTGTTTACACTGATACAGCAGCGATACAATTGGATACCGGGCTTATCACATTATTCTCCAGCGCGAGCCAGGAAAGGCGAGTACATTTGGTAGTTGGGAAAGCGTGCAGACTTCATCTGGCAAACGGTGGTCCCGCTCGAAAATGGCCCCGAGCGGTACAACCCCGTAAATTTCAGCCGCACGCACGCTCCGCGCTACTACTACGCGATCATAAATTAACCGTAATATTCATACGCGCTTACCGACACTGTTAATTACATCGCACATGTTTCCCGCTGGCTTTCAGAATTGCCGTTCAACATATTATGCATCCGCGCCTATTTCCGAGGGATTGTTTCCCTCCATGTAACTATATCTGATTTCAATGATTTTTGGGCTCCGCGAATCCGAACAACCTTTTCCTTTCCAACAACTGGCGATGATTAATCGCGCCACTTTTTATTAGATTCAATCCTGTGGATGTTTTGTACAGATATCTCAAACGATTTTGAGCCGATTTCAATTGCACGAGCCACGAGAGGCCCAAAATCGTTTGAGCTGTGTACATGTAATATATAATTTATATTATATTATATGTATAATATATATCATAAAATATAAAAGTAATATAATGGTACAGTGTCTGTTCGTCTAAACTGATACATAAATCGCTCCGTATTCAAACCGGCTAGTAATATCAATTTCTATTGTTTTACAATAAAATATTTCCAATCAAATATTGTTTTACAATAAAATATTGCCAATCAAATATTATTTTACAATATTAATTTAAACAGAACCATTGTAACATTTTGTTACTGCAATTTTTACGATTTTTATTCTGTCATTTTGTAAAAAGTCATCTTTTTAATTTGCTTTCATTCTAATTAATAATTTCAAGGCGAAAATATTTCCAATCAAGAAACTCTATTGGTTGAAAAATGGCAAAAATCAACGCTATGTACATATAACAAAGTTAAACAGCTTCGATGTAAAGAAATATATTTATCATACATATAAATTAAAATTTATAATAGAAATACATTGGCAGAAGACTAGGAAGTTGATAGTTGCTGGAATGGCAAGCGTTGAAACGAGGAGTTGAAGAGTAACCTGTCTGGCTATGAGGGGCGAAACGAACGGAGGGTCAATATACAATTTGCACACACGGATGTAAACGACCAATTAGGACTGATCCTTTGATGCGAAAAACTGACGAGTTGCGCTCGCGCGCTCCTCCCGAGAGTGCATGCACACCCGCGGCGGCCTTTCAGAAAGGAACGCTAACATTTTATACGTGGCGTCAAACGACCAGTGTCGCTTTTTGGCAACGGAACAACCTGAAAAAGTTGACCGACCTTTGAACTTCTCTTAATTACCCTGTTCCGAACCCGCCGTCCCTCACTTTCTCCGCTTTTACCGACTGTTGCGCGTCGACCGTGCGACTGTCGAAATTATTGTATACAGTTCCTGAATTTTAGAAAATTGTTACGTTTGTGTTAGAAGAGTAGCTTTGTTAATATACTTTTGTTTACTGTATTATTAGTAATTGTTGTTTTATAATAAAATATTTCCAATCACAAATATTGTTTTACAATAAAATATTTCTACTCAAATATTATTTTACAATATTAATTTAAACAGAACCATTGTAATATTTTATTACTGCAATTTTTGTGATTCTTGTCCTGTCATTCTGTAAAAAGTTGTCATTGATATAACATCGTATAATTCGGGTTCATTCTAATTAATAATTTCAAGGCGAAACTCTGTTTAATTCAAATCCAATGGTCAAGATAATTATTTTCAAATCTAATGGAATTTTGCAAAAAAACTTCTCGCCTTGAAGTGCTGTTTGGGCAAGTTCCTTCGCATAAAGATTTCGAGATGATTATGAAGCTGATAAAGCTACCAGAGAGGCTGCCAATTGGAATCGTATCTCAAATATTCCTCTAATTTCCATCAGATCTTTAGTCATACAAAATTCGAGTCAAAGAGCTGTGGAATACTACCTAGATTAATTCTCATTCACGTTCTATTCATCTGATTATGAGGAATATTTGTGAAATGAATCCTCTGTCGATGTTTGACAGAAAACAACAGATATCAAGACTGACAATGAGACACGCAGACATATCAACTTCTTTCATTTTAATCTATTAACGAAAGAAGATCAATTTATATGTAGTGTATGTAATGTATCAAATTTATTGCAGATCATCACTGCCTGCATGAAATTTCAAAATGAAAAGAAACTGTAAAATATTAATAATGATTTTTAGAAAAGCTCGTAAATTAATGTTTTGAGGGGGAAAGATTCTTCAAATATATTGGAATCTAAAAATCCATTTAAGTCTATGTGATTTTGAATTATATTTGATTTTTCTTAATCAACATGAGTATAGTTATTTACAGAATGATTAAGGGATTACACTACCCTAGAGCCAAAGAGATGTACTTCGTGATTATTTTGTTCAATGAAAGTAGAGAGTAGATATCTATTGTATATATTATAATTATAAATCGATAAGAATAAAGAATAAATTGATTTTAAGTACAGGCGGTAATGAGTAGTATTACATAAAATATATCAGGCAGATTTCAAGCATTCTTATTCATTCCAATTACTAATGAAACCATCACATATTTCTGCTAAACATCAACAAACAAATAGCCAAAATATAATAAAATTACTAATTACCCCTTAAAATAGAAAATTGAATAAACATAGAATAAATACAGTGTACATCTACCTACATTAATTTGCATTTTACATACTCATACTTCCATGTTTCCCACATACAGTATGTAACATTCTGTACTTGCGACGCAAGAAAATTGCTAACTGCAAATATTTGCTGCTGACGTGCATAATTAATCTGAAATGTTTTCCGTCAACGCATATTGCTAAACATATTTGAAACACTCTTAGTAAATCGATTTTAATGAGAGCCTGAAGAAGCCTGAGCGCGACTACACGCGTGCTCGCACGCACATCTTTGCTACACGCCGTGAACATAAAAAGAGGCTCACGTGTACTTCAGATTAAATGAACAGGTTTTTATGCCAGACGTTTCACAAAAGAATGCGAGCATAAAAACTTCTCGTTAAAGCGCACGACTTCTTTAATTCCTCGAAAAGTATTTACACTGTTAAATCAATAAATATTATTCGGGATTTTCTGCATTTAATCAGTAAATATTATTTGGGATTCTCTGCATTTATTTAATCAGTAAATATTATTTTTGGTTTTCTGCATTTATATTAAGTTTAATCTGCAAGAAATGTAAAAATGCCAATGTAAATAATAAGAGAGAATTCTGCAATATTTAAATAATAAATAATTTTTGATTTTCTGCATTTATATTATGGCAAAGTTTAATCTGCAAGAGATGTAAAAATGCCAATGGAAATAATAAGAGAGAATTCTGCAATATTTAAATAATAAAGTAATTGAAAAACTTGTTCAACTGTTACCAGAAATGTTCCACGTTGCATAAAAATCCAATTATTACCGAGGGAAGTTACGTGAGTTATCGGGGGCCGATAAGATCGATTATTTAGAAGAAGCCGAGTAACTCGGAAGTTGTATTGCTTTATGGATGGAAACAATGTTCCTAAGAGAAACTAGCTACGAAGTGGCGAAGACGATGGGCTTTTTAGTTAAAAGGAGCGGCGCGCTATTTACTCCGGAACTTCCAGACAGAACATTCGCCTGAATAGTTCGGTCTCGCAATTTCATACTCCTCTATTGATTTTCTGATACACGATATAAACCAATCAATGTACTCGCTATTTATGGTTCAGAAATGTTCCTCAAAAATTCGCAGTTAATATCTTTTTTACCAAAAAGTAATACAGTAATACATATGTATGTACATATTGTATGTATTAGGTCTAGTAATAATTAATGTCGTTTTCTAATGTATTTTTAGAACTAATGTAATGTTACTAATTATTATTAGACCTGATACATATATGCACGTGTATGTGTGACTGAGGTGTTGAAATAAAGAATAGAAAAATTAATCTTGTTGAATTATGTCGTCCTTGATATCACATAATTTTCATTTAAAACGT
The DNA here is from genome assembly GCA_019453355.1 of Ceratina japonica. Classification (NCBI taxonomy): domain Eukaryota; kingdom Metazoa; phylum Arthropoda; class Insecta; order Hymenoptera; family Apidae; genus Ceratina; species Ceratina japonica. The sequence goes on from SMSR01012473.1 coordinate 14,098, forward strand.
TTTTAATAATACATAAAAATTATTACTAGAAGAAATCAAACTGGTTCCAGTTATGTGTCCCACCCTGTATATCAGATATTAAGTATATAAAGTATCTATAATAATAATTCTTGTAATATTATCACAATCTAATTTATTTTTATATTTTGACTGTATTAAAAAAAGATACATTTCATTATTGCAATTCGTTACTTTAATTGTATTAAAAAAAGTTACATTTAATTATTGCAATTTGTTACTTTAACGACGAGGTACTATGATTCGATCTTTCGATTATGTTTGATGATTGGAGCTCTATTGAGAATGTTCATAGATTCATGCCCGGTTGCAAAGGTCGGGAAACTTACGGGTAGTGGGCACTTGGAAAGTTTTGGTTCACGCGGAACGGTGGCATTTAACAACCGGTGAACTTCCGAGATCCCGGAAGTTAAAAGTTACTTCGTCACGACGACGACGGCTAGTCTTAAACCGCGCGTCACGTAGTACCAGGTCCTATGAGTTCGCTATAGAACTCGCGACACTTGCCCAGAAAATTTTCGAACTGTTAATCAATTTCTTAATTTTTTTTTCTTATTCTAATTGTCACGATAAAATTATTTAAACTTTATTTAATGTCGCGGAAAATATGGTTAGTGATATTGCTTGGAAATGTATTTGATCAATTAGTAATGAAGTGATAGTGATCGTAATTAGATAAGGAAATGAATGTAAAGATGCTGATGAGCAAGTATGTAAATGAAGAGAAACCAGAAACGAAAGATCTGATCTAATCTATTGCTTATAATCATTTCTATATTTGGCTGCATGAATAATTTTTGTTTAAATGTATGTACGTAAAACTTATATAAGAATATAGAAGAGTAATATTATATAAGAATTCCAAACCCACAGTGATAAGAATGGCTAATAAATTTATTTACTTATAATAATGTTCGTTATCAGACACAGATTACAAAAAGTGTTAAAAAGTTTTCGAACTCTATAGTATTTCTATAGATTTCTATATTTAATCAAGCAATGTAATAAATATACGCAGTAAGTATGAACTTACCTGTAAACGCTCTCATCATAGAACAGGAGGATTCGTAGTGGCTGACTAATACTACGTTTTTTCACTTCGTGCGCCGGTTCTATGTGGACGCCATGAACAACCTGTAACAAACCAGATAACAATGAAATTATACTAAAATTTCTTTCTTCTTCTTAAATAATAATAGAACTCTACGATAAAAAATGGTTAAAAATTGCAATAAATCTATATCATAATTGCATATCCTAATCTCAGACAGAGTCATTCATCTTAAGTCCTGAAATCTGTCCTCCTTTTTACATATATTAATTATAACAGTATTTTTACATATTAAATAATTAACGTCACTCATAATAAACTGTAATAATTAATTACCAATTATAGGTAGTACAAATTAAAATTACGTGTACACTTTCATTATAATCAATCTGCGCGTATATTATCGAAATTCTGTATATAATTGATTCTGCGTCTGGTTGTTTTTCATTATGATTGCCGGGTCGCGAAATCGAATTGTGGTTCTCGGAAGCACGAGATTGCATTTCGAGTTGCGTCGACAGTTCCACTGGATCCATCCACGCAATGCGATTTAACGCTGAGGTCGCGTCTCCTATTAGCGGCAATCAATTATGTATTGCGTAGGACATATTTTGATGCACACTTTGCTCTTAATAAGCCTTGATGAGAAGATCGCGCATTGCGCAATTTGCGCCAACATCAGCCTCGTCATTTTCCCAACTATTCCTTATTTCCATTCAATGCAATTGTTCGACACTTTTTTAATAAAAATGTGAATTATAAAACTGTTCGTATGAATTATGTTTAAGGGTGTTCTGGAGGTATATAAAAACGTTCAGAAATTCTTGAAACGTTAACAAAACGTAGTTTTTACTATATTAAAGCAATTATCAAAGTTTAGGTTCGATCCACTTCATTGTTTAAAAATTATAGCAATTTGAAGTTTGTACATTTTAACACGTCTTAATAATAAATAAATATTCGGACGGATTTTGAAACGGAATAACATTTTTATTATTGGATCAAAGGAATACAATCTGCAAATTGCACAATAGATAAAAAAAGACAAAATAGCACGCATGTAATTTAATAAATTAATAAATTTATATCAAAATTTACATTCGCTACCTTTAAATTTTCTATAAAAATCGGCACGAACTTTCCGAATAACCCAATAATAATAATAATAATATTCTTATTTCGCAAAAGACTAAGCGTTACCATAAACGATCCCTGCGATTAGTATATTTACATAGACGTACGTAGGTGCGCGTTACCGTTACGTGATAAACTACGAGATAAGGGTGGAAATTAGGAGAAGTCTCGAAGTTTGATGATTAAGAGAACAGCAGTTGGGTGTATGCTATAGTAGAGGGTAGGTAGGTAAGTTATGATGGAACATGCGAAACCTAGTCACCGTTATCTTCTATACGTGGGCTGCCGCCCCCGCGTTCGACCTTCGATCCGACCTTCACGGCCCTTTACCCTTCCCCCATTAGGATAGTAAAGTTAATACCTGTCCCATCCTCTTAAGGTATCGCATTATCGTTAAGGAGCTTTTCGCGTTGGCCATAAACTCTCTCGCCGCAAGTATAAAACTAGATCGGATTAAATCTTAAGGTAGATCCTCGCATAATTGCATTCCTAGCGAACCACCGTGTCTTGCATGAATGAACCCGGCCAATCCTCCATTTACTCCTCTTACATGATATTCGCTGATACAGGACGATGGGTATACAGGGCTAGTTAGATTAGCGATATTAGTGAAACGAGAGATAAATAATGATCGAGACTTACAAATACTATTTAGAGTAAATTATCGTAAGTCTTGTTTTTCAATATTCTTTAGCTTTTAAATAATCCATCTAACAAAAATCCAATAAATGCACACTGAATCAAACTATGCAGAATGTCAAACAGCGAGAATATATATTTCAATGACCCAAATATAAAAAAATGTTTCACTTTACATAAAATACACTTACATAAAATACTTTACATAAATACAAACTTTTCAAATAAAAACGTTTCACTTTACATAAAATACACTTACATAAAAATACTTGATCTACGTATAAACCTCACTGAGACACTCCAAACAATTATTTCACCTTCAATTCGACTAACAATACTAAACGATGAAACAAAACTAATAGACGTATTCCAGGTATAAAATACGAGAGTCAGAATGAAACGAAGGGACGTTTCACACATACGGAATCAATGTAGCAGTTGTGTAGAGCAGGAACGGTTACATAATTGAAATAGCGTAGTTACTTTCGCGGGACCCCGTACGGGGAAGTTCGCCGGAGGTAGTAGTAGGTAAGACCGCGGAACGGTAGGCGATGTTCACTATCATCCCCGTGTTGCTTCCCGCCGCATACACGCCACCGCACTAACGTCCAAGTGTATTTGCCGTGTACACGATTCTAGGAGGCCGATCAAAGCCCGGCGGTGTGCCGGCAGCTTTGTGCCATCGTCGGCGGCGCATACGTGTCCGTGAAACAAACCTGGCTTCGACCCCGTGGCGTGCAAGCTGCGCCGGAAGCTCGAAGGTGGTAACACGTACGCCACGAATACACTTAGAGAAATAGGTATCTACATATGTAGCAGCGGCGATTTCCGGCGCATGCATCTATGTACGTATGTATGTAGGTGGTGGAAGGATACTTGTGTCGCTGTCGGTGACACGTGAGCTTCGGGTAAAAGCATTCCTCTGCAACCCTCACGGATTTCACGCCCTGTGTCTCATGCTCACGCGAACTTGTCCCAAAACGTTACCATTATCCCGGATCTAGCAATTAGAAAATACTCAGGCAGAGGCTTCGCGATTGTTACGAAATTAGATTAGACAGAAATTAATTTATACAAAGTTGGGAACAATTCCGTAATAAATTCTGTTTGGATTATATGTATTAAATGTTGAATTTATGCAAATTTTATATACATTTATTGCATCACGAATTGAATTCGATATCATGCAATAAATGAATATATTTATAATACTTTTTATCACTATTATTGCATTATTACATTGATATCGATTTTCTCAATATAGCTACAACGTATAAATGTATTATTAATTTGATATAAAGTTATAAGTGCAATTTGTAATTATTGTATAACAGCAATAATTATTGCAAATATGATTGATGACCAAGCAGCAAATATGGAGAGTATTAGAGCAATACAATATGTAGAAAATACGAACACTGACTATCATACATAAAACTATATCAAATATCTAAGTACACAATTGCAGAATGAATAATTCATAAAACCAAATCTTTGTCTATACTGCATTTATTCGATTGATATCGCAAATGTTTTATTTGACATAAAAATCCGTAGCATAGTAATCAGAATAAGTACAATGGAACTATCTCGGGAGAGTTGTAAAAGCAAGAGAGCTTTCGAAGAGAATGTAAGTACGACGTTGTGCGAGAGGGAGAATTTTCGGAATGCGTGCATATGCCCGCGGGTCGAAAGCTCGAGTGACCCCGTTTAGAATGCGGAGCTACGTTTCGTGACTATCGTGAGAATACTTAAAGATAAAAGCCGCCTAAGCGAAGTTTTAGTGAAAATTTAAAGAGGGACAATTTAATGCGATAGTTTTACTACAACGTCTTTAATGACTGACGCTAAAGAGTCCTATAATTATAAGTTTCTCTATTACGACGATTCAATACATAGTAGATTCATTCGAAATGTAGTTTTTCTCTTTTATATTGTAATTTTACAGTTGGAGATTATTTACTGTTGTTTCTTATTGTCTTTTATAATGAATCAAATTAAATATGAGATAGTTTGATTGGAAATAGTTCATATTTTAGGAAAACTTTTAAAAGCGTCGCAATTTTATCAAATAATTTTGTAATATTATTGATTATATACTAATATAATAATCAAAATAATGTCTGATTTTGTACAAAGTAAATTTTGGAATATGATTATTATATAAAAGTGACTGAAAACTAATTCAATAGGAATCAAACTATAAACGTAGCATTCAAAAGAATTTTCTGATTTTAGGATTCTGAATTTACATAATTATCTGGGACAATTAAATTATTTTATGATTTAGCAAGATGTAGAAATACCTGTTGAATTATTTCACTGAAATATATAATATTTTATTCGCACGACAACTGCATTTGCTGTGTTTTAAATAAATATTTTATATCACGCAATAGTTTATTTTGATTATAAAAAAATATCATAAATGAAAATGTCTTTCATAAAAAACTCTTTCATTGCATTTTACGGTCTGTGTTTTGTTTCGTTTCTCCACATTCCATGTGTATTTATAAAGTGACAGTGAATTCATAAAATAAAGTTTACAAAAGATTTAAACTCTTTCTCTCTCTCTCTCTTTGCATTCTGTATTTAATAATATTAATAAGAGTATTCAATTGGAAGAAACACGTCATAAGTTGACAGGCATTTAAAACGTGACGTGTTATCTGCGAGAAGTTTACAAAACAAGGGCCGCCAGTGCTTTTAATACCGAAGACAAACTTTGTACGAATCGTTTATCCGCACGGAACTGAACCTGTATCCTGTTAGTGGCGTGCAACGAGTTTCTTCGTGATTAACATTAACTACACTTTCTTATAATGAATGAGAAAATCGCGTTAGAATACTTTGCCAACGATTTCGACTCGACTTTGTGTGTGTATGCAATTTCCTTACAATTAGTCAGCAGGGTATAATTAAATTGCACGGTAATCACAATGACGGCACGGGAAAATATGGTTTTTAGAAAGAATAACAAATAGAATGCTGATTTAATAATAAACCGAAGAATAATAATAGAAATAATAGAATGCTGATTAAATAATAAACAAAATAAAATTTTCTTGGTACCAGTTTATAAAAAATAATTCTAAAATAGCCATTTTATTATTTAGGAGATTCACTATACACTCGTTATTTTATATTTTGTATATTATTGTAGTATAATTTTTATTCTATCAGCTGAGCTTCATACTAATGCCATAAACAATAAATATTATTATAACCAATCGATTCAACTTTGCTAGAATAAAAATCGAACGAATTTTTCATATTTTTTAATTATTATACGCAGTATTTTCTGTTTGCATATCTGTTCTGTAAGAGAATAAATACTGCAGAATGCAATTATTATTGCACCCTATCTCGTCTGTGAAATTAATTTCAATCCCACGGGTGGACTGTTCTAATACAAGTCCGATTGGAAATTTCGTTGCCGATCCAACGATTTAAATCAAAATGTTAATGTTTGCTTTAGCAATGCTGATTCTCCGGATCGTATGATCAGAATGCATGAATCTATAAAATATTGTCCGTTCCAATATCCTGTGACACACACACACACACACANCATGGCACCACGACTGGTCCAAAATCGTTTGAGGATTAAAATTGACATCAAAAAATATTATCATACAAGGACGAAAATTATATTCCCTTAAACCCACGTTTTTGGTTAATTTTATAGGTAACATTGACATTCTTGTCGCGTCGATATCGGAGTCCATCACAGTGTACAGTGTACAGTCTTTTGAGTACGAACATAGTTCAACTACTACCTTAAGAACCGATTATCTTACGACATGTACACTCGCAGCATTTAGTTCTTCACAACAAAATTATTCTAAGACATTATTTCTATCTCTCTTATTCAACATAGTACTTTAGACGTCCAGTCAAAGGGAATGCGATAGTGTTTGGGCGGAAGTGCAAGGCTTCTAGCGGCAACGTAAACGCGTCCTTATTAGCCTGTCGCATCAACCTTGGCCNTGACACGTGAGCTTCGGGTAAAAGCATTCCTCTGCAACCCTCACGGATTTCACGCCCTGTGTCTCATGCTCACGCGAACTTGTCCCAAAACGTTACCATTATCCCGGATCTAGCAATTAGAAAATACTCAGGCAGAGGCTTCGCGATTGTTACGAAATTAGATTAGACAGAAATTAATTTATACAAAGTTGGGAACAATTCCGTAATAAATTCTGTTTGGATTATATGTATTAAATGTTNCAATGCGATGAAATTGCACGGTATCGGATACGGAATTACGTACAAATCGTCGGCGTATATTCCTGTAATGCTAAGCATTGCGAAAATATCGATGTCTGGTAATTACATCTGACAAAAGCTACAACACATCTATTCACGTTTTTAGAACCACGAATTTAATGTGCGATTCTAATTTGATAATAAACGAACATTTCACAAGCTAACAGGAAAAGTATAATCGAATGAGAAGACGTTCCGAAATGGGAAAAAGTACATAGCTATTAAAAAGTACATGTACCTCAATTTTGGGCCATTTGTGGCGTCACGTGCAAATGAAACTCCAAAATCGTTTGAAATGTATGTACATGTACGTCAATATATTTTTAAGGGGATTAAATCGTTCTAGAGAGAAAAAATGGGCGTATTTTNGCTACAACGTATAAATGTATTATTAATTTGATATAAAGTTATAAGTGCAATTTGTAATTATTGTATAACAGCAATAATTATTGCAAATATGATTGATGACCAAGCAGCAAATATGGAGAGTATTAGAGCAATACAATATGTAGAAAATACGAACACTGACTATCATACATAAAACTATATCAAATATCTAAGTACACAATTGCAGAATGAATAATTCATAAAACCAAATCTTTGTCTATACTGCATTNAAAGCGATACATGTCAAACGGTGACTGTACAGGATTTTTTCTGATGACGTCTTTATTTTTGTAATAAAATGTCATGCGATGCAGAAAAATTAAATTCTCGTTTGATAACGTTTGACCTTACGGCTCATACAACCTTGTCTCTTACACTGTTAAAAAGTTTTCATTGGATTTGACGAAGTAATGCATGAAGCAATATTCATGTATTTTTTTATTAAGTTTAATAACAAATTTTATTCAATATTCATTGCTGAACACTAATTTTACATTACATTTTCTGAAAGTTCATTAAATTTTTTTGAAAACTCATTAATTTCATGATAAATTTGTATTAATATGTGTTTAATATACAAAAAACTTAAATTTCATGAAAACTGCATTAAATTTAATGACATTTTTGATGAAATGTCATGATGATGAATGTGCATACTTCAAATTGCTGTAATTTTTCAACGATGAAGTGAATCGAACCCAAACTTTGATCATTGCTTTAATATAGTAAAAACTATGTTTCGTTAACGTTTCAAGAATTTCTAAACGTTTTTATATACCTCCAGAACATCCTTAAATGACCAGTCGAGGTTGAGGGTCAGCGTCCTCTAACTGGCGGAGGTATGATGCGATCTGCACGTGGCAATATTACACCACATACCGTGAATTCTCTGAAAGCCATTTCATCGCAATCGAGGTGGCGGTATCACTCCGGGGTCCTTGCACTTCTCGATCGAGGTCCTTCCACGAATGACCGTTAAAGGTAGAACACGAAGATAAGTATTGACGCGTTCTCACTTCAAAGGGTGGGCGTTGTACTGCGGAGGAAGTGAAAATCTTGAAGGAAAGAGGAAGCAAGGAACGGGCATGTTGCGAGTACCATTAACTTTAAACGCATCGTGAATCAAATGATAAGATCTCAAGCGTGCATATAACCCGAATGAGTTATCACTGATAATTTATCAGCGTTCCACTTTTCCTGATTAATGCCCGCTGATTCCTCAGCTTTACGGAGTGTTAATACCTTAATGAATAGAACGCACATTTTCGTGCAGAGTATTTATGGTACTAATTGTCAATTAATGAAATGAATTTCAGATAGAGATTTATTCCATTATTTAGGTAGAGACTCATTAAAGAAGTGCACTTCAGGCAGAGATTTCTTTTATCATTTAGGTAGAGCCATACTTATTCGTTTCTATTTTTTGTAGGATTTTATGGATCACGTTCTTTTGAACTCTCAATTTTTACTGCAAATGCATAAAATCCGTACTTTACTAATGAATTTTTAGAATCTGTAAATCTGCATTTCGTTCTGTAATTCCCAAGAAGACGAATAATGACATTTTTCCTGATTTAAAAAATGCATAAAATACACATACTATTAATGAATTTTTTAATTCGTAAATCTATATTTCATTTCGTTCTGTGGTTTCCAAGAAAAGGACAAAACTTTTTCTAATTTTAACAATGCATAAAATCCACACTCTACTAATGAATTTTTAAAATCTGTAAATCTGCATTTCGTTCTGTAATTCCCAAGAACGAATAATGACATTTTTCCTGATTTTAAAAATGCATAAAATACGTACTTCAGTAATGAATTTTTAAAATCTGTAAATCTATATTCCAAGAAGACAACGAAACATTTCCTAATTTTAACATAAGTACAGAATTGTACTATACACGTTCCAAATTGGGAGTACCACAAATTGTTCCCAATAATGAACTAATAATAGAGAGTCGGTAACGGAATTCGTTGACCAGAATAATCTAATGGAACACCGTTCTATTTTCTTCATTAAAGTCATGGAATCAAAATTTAGCAGAGTTTCAAATAAGTTTTACTTTTCAATTTACATTTCTATAAATGCATCACACCTGCAGTAACGATATACTATAATATATTAATAATGATTTGCATATTGTTACGTTTTGGAGCTTCATCTGAACTCACTTTTTATTTATAATACTTTACTTTAATAATACGGACAAAAAATCGTAGTTGCAATGCATATGGTTTTATGATCAATATTTTATTTAAAATAGATTATTTTGGTTGAAATACTAACCAGAGCGATTTGAATTTCCTCTTTCTGAAGAGGTACAGTTACCTCAAATGATTGTGGATCAATTTCAATTGCACATGGCACCACGACTGGTCCAAAATCGTTTGAGGATTAAAATTGACATTCAAAAAATATTCTCATACAAGGACGAAAAGTATATTTCCTTAAACCCACGTTTTTGGCTAATTTTATAGGTAACATTGACATTCTAACTTGTCGCCTCGATATCGGAGTCTATCACAGTGTACAGTGTACAAACTTTTGAATACGAACATAGTTCAACTACTACCTTAAGAACCGATTATCTTACGACATGTACACTCGCAGCATTTAATTATTAACAATAAAATTATTCTAGGGCATTATTTCTATCTCTCTTATTCAACATAGTACTTGAGACGTCCAGTCAAAGGGAATGCGATAGTGTTTGGGCGGAAGTGCAAGGCTTATAGCGGCAACGTAAACGCGTCCTTATTAGCCTGTCGCATCAACCTTGGCCAATCTCATAATTCATTGATTATGTACGACCGTGATCCTCTTAGCTCCTCCCAGCACAATAGGGAGCCAGTATGGAATTGGGCTTCTAAGCTAAATTGGCATCCTCCAAGTGCCGAAGATTATGTGGCCACTCTCAAGGTATCCGCCTTCACAGGAACCAGGAACCTACCGCAAGTTGCAGCTGTCTTATGCACAATAATTAACTTTAATAATATATTAATATATTATATTCGTGAATATGAAACGTGGTTTCGTTCCTCAAGTTCCAAAGCGATGTACAGTGAAGTCTATAAATATTTGTACATATTTTATTATTTAATAAACGTTTTAATATTGGATTTAACGTTTTATTATTGATATTAGAGAAATTAATTTTCTATAATGCATAAGAATTAAAAAAGGGTCCTTATTTACTAGAAAAATAGTCCTAAGAAAATGTTAAATTTTCTATTCATTTCATTTCTCTTAATCGCTTGATCTGAAATATCCAATTCAAATGCTCAATTCACTCAGTCTTATCGACCACACTTGTAAACAATGAATATTGAATTTTCATTATGAAAATAGATTTTTCTCCTTTTTGATTAAGCTTTTTAATAGTACTAGGAATCTATAATAATAAATACGATATATAATAACAAATTCAAATGCTCAATTCACTCATTCTTATCGACCACATTTGTAAATAGTAAATGTTCAATTTTCATTATGAACAAATTTTTTCCCCTTTTTAATTAAGCTTTTTAATAGTAATAGGAATCTATAATAATAAATACAATATATAATAACAAATTCAACATGCTAGCATCGTTTAAGTATATCATCCATGCATCTTAAAGAACGAAACAAATTATTATAATCCTCACTCTTATATTAATTTGAAAAGAGCCTTTACGTCGGGTTAACAGAAAACATCTGCTCGATTAACTACGTCGTCTAAAAACGTTAATTACTTGCCTGACACGCGTGTTTAATTTTTATTATTTCACGTTTAGCGTGTCGCGCGGGCCCGCTTCTTCCAATTTGTCAGAGCCACGGGAAGTAATTTACCAGGCGACGTAATTTATTTGGTCGATCGCGTTGGTCAAATGCCAGTACACCAAGCGAAATCCTTTTCGCTTTTACGCGCTACTAGCTCACGCGGCGGATATCATAAATAAAATTATTAAATCCATATCCTTCTCTTGTTTTCATTTAATAATTACTGACATTCATCAAATCGCGCCGTAATCCGCGCGTTCGCATAAATTATACGCGACGAGTGAAATTTTAATTCAATTCTCGCCTCCACGTTTGTCCCAGCAAAATAAGAGTGAATTAATTGGCAAATATTTTTTGCATTCCGTTGCAACACGGATCATTTATTCATTCCAGAAACTGTTTCGTTCCATTAAAATATGATAATTCGAGATTAATTATTACGATTAAAAAATGATTTTATGAGAGCTTTTTAGAGAATTTTGATTGAGCAGTTTATTTTGAAAATGACAAATGTTAATTCATTTATTTGTGATAATTGAGATATTTAAGGGTTTGCGTTTTAATAAATTGGATAATATTAATAATTGACAGTATAAATAGTTAATAGATAATATAGGTAATAGAAGATAATATAGTTAAAACAGAGATAATATGTTTTCAATGACTACAAATGAACTTCAGTCACTTTCAAAATAAAAATTTGTATCATTCTACTAATCAATTAATTTTCTCTTTATAAAATCTTTCTGACTTTAAATATATTAATCACAATTTCCTCTAAAATGAGAAGATAACATAAAAAACTGTAAATATTAAAAGAGCTTGACATTTTTTGAAAAATGGACTTAGACTACTTCCAAAATAACCCGTTCAATTAACTAAGTTCTAAATTATTAAACGATTGATGAAATTGTAATTAAAATAACTTTTAACACGCAACTCGTTCCATGTAATTAATAATTGTACTATTACCGGATCGAAACAGTATAATTAACTGTAATAAAGTTATCTGAAACAGAGAGAATCCGTGTTTCGAATTTACCAGTACGTGGATGGAAACCGTTCGATTGAATGTAGTGATTGGCAGGGATACAAGTTGATAGAAAGAGTTTAGAGAACGCACGCACGCACGCACCCACCCAAGCGGGTTCGCCTGAATACAAGTAGTAACGGCAACGGTAGTCAGACACGCATAGTCACAGATCATCGAGTTCCACGGTTGTACAAGTGGCACGGCACAAAGCGTGGCAATCGATGCTCAGGCACGTTCGCCAGACCCCGGACCCTCTCCTCCAATCTGGCTGACAGCCGCTAACCTGGCCAAACAACAGTCTCTAGCTACGGTATAAATTAAACCGATTTGCATATCACGCGCGTTTCCACGCTTTCTGTCACGAAATTCGTCGCGGCCAACGTTCACGTTCCCCCGATCGGCCATCTTCGTCTTTTGGTCGTTGCAAAAAATGAATAATAAATTATGAATTATGAAAAAAAAAAAAACAATATTTAAATATATAATAGAACGTCTGTTATGTGAACATTTTGTTATATGAATGTCTGGTAAACTGTTAAACATTTTATTATATAAACAGAATACAATATATATTTTGTGTTGGTAAACTGCTAAACATTTTATTATATGAACAGAATATAATATATATTTTGTGTTGGTAAACTGCTAAACATTTTATTATATGAACAGAATATAATATATATTTTGTGTTGGTAAACTGCTACACATTTTATTATATGAACAGCCGTCGATACAGTGAAACTTGTGAAAAAAAAAATATATCGCGCGGCAGCGAATAAATTGATTCAGGCTGAAGTGGAAGTCTCGATTGGTAGTTCCGTTCGTCACCCGATGAGAATGGAGGAAACAAAAATGGTGCGCTAACGAACCGGAAACTGCTTAACGGAATCGAATCCCTGGTACCGTTCGTCGCGGCATCCGATTAATTTATCTAGAGCTCGGCGTCCACCCACCCATCCACCCAGCCACCCTCTCCCGTTGTCGGTTTTCCATCCGTTCGTTTATTGGTCTCGTCAGACGTCTCGTACCTTCCTTGCCTAATGCGACCCTCTTATCCATCGAAAGGCTTTTCAGCTGCACTTCGCAACGCGGAATCTAGATTATTTTTGCCGCTCTAATCAAATACTAATTATCTTAAGATAATCTCAGTCTGAAGATAGCGTCGTACGTCAGCAGCGATCGAATGAATGATTGATGGAACCTTGAATAACTGATGACGGTTCGACTAATTTCGAAGGAGCTAAGTCTAATAATATCAAAGCTAGTTTCCAAATATATCGGTTCGTTTTTCTCAGGATATAAGTTAGCGAGTTAGTCTCACGAATTTTTCTTTTGTTATCGCGGGAACACAGTCTCCACACTGTTAGTTTTACTCATGCTGCACGTACGGATGACAAACGGTTCTAGAAAATCCACTTCTTTCGATATATGGCCAACTCCAGTCCTAAAATCGGTAGCCATGTTCTTAGATTATTGGTAACAACCGGATATTATTGTAATTTATTTTTGTAATATTGTAAAGACTGTAAATTTTTATTAAAAATATTCGTAGTGTGAATGAAGAAAATTTGACTTGAATAGGAATTTCAACATCTTCGTAGCCATTTCCAATTTACCATTTTTTAGCATTATTGTGATATACATACGAATTCTAATATTTTATTTATTTTTACACGTTGCATATATTCTTCATTTTAGCATATTCAGTATTTCTATAAATATATAAAATTTCTTTTTCTTTTGGTTTGCCTAATTGAGATTTTATGCATGTTCTTTTGTTCTTTACTATTTTTCTATATTTTTTATTTTTGTTACTTGATTTTATTTGTTGTATGTTATAATGAACTCTCCGTAAAATAAAGTATTATTATTATTATTATTATTATCATTATAAAGTCCACAATTTATTTATAAAACATTTCATTATAAACGTAATTTTTCATGAAATATTTGTCACTTATTATAAAAATACTGTGGTAAGCCAAAAAATGAACACAAATTTGTGAAATCAAATATAAATCGATACGAAATTGTGAAATCAAATATAAATCGATACGACATTATGATATCAAATATAAATCAATACGACAGAATCCAAATAAAATAGTATAAATTTTTTTAATTTTTCGATTTGCTTTTGTAATAACTAGTACAATATGCTTTATAAATAATAAAACGTCGGTAGATGTTACTCCGAAATTGTATGAACGTTTATTTCGGAGAATAATAATCAGTTTCAATGAAATGTGAAACTCGTGAATATGCGGGCGCGGCACGTGAACAACGTCCTATATAAATTAAACAGCGGTTTGTGTGTGCTTGATACGACTTTAAATTAATCATCGCCATAGAAACTTATGGCCCGGTTACGATAACGATATTCCACGAATATTGAAAATATCATATAGTACGCCGACGAGTCAACGGAAATATCGGAGATTTGATGGTCGACATTTTACTCCTCGATAACGATTGGATTTTTGCTTCAATTATTAATTGCTACAATGCGGTAAGGTTCTCCGGGTTATCGATATCGTGAAAATTGTCAATTTCTCTGCAGCTCTTCGAATGCTTTATTTATCTCTTAACCCGTATGCATTACACTTTATCGGATTTAAATATTATATTAGAAATTGATACTCTCTATAATAGAAATGAGCTTCATGGCTGACTTACTCATCAATGCTCAGCAAAAATTATTCTAGGAATTTACTTGAAATTTTGAAGGTATTAAAGTTTACTGTTTTGTATACTAAGGGAGGATTTTTCGAAATTTTTCCTTTGAGGGTGGAAATTGTGTAAAATATCTATTTCCTTCTTTTGCTTTACAACTTGATAAGATACTAAATTGGTTCTGGTACCAAAATGTCATTTTCTAAGAATACAAAAAACTAATTTCTGGATTTTTCCTATAATGATTGTTACAATATTTAATATAGTAATTGATAGAAATAATTCATATAAAGCTTGATACAATAATAATTAAATAGTATTATAGTTTTGCTTGTCATGCCTAACTCCACTTCAATAGTTGAAACCAAAATATCTCCAAAAGCAATAAATCCTTTCGTACAAACATGTTAATACTTTTTTTTTTTTTAATAAAGACTAACAATCTGGATCGAACTGGCATTCCTGCTCTCACTAAATAAACTGTTGTGGCATCCATATCGACTTTAGCCACTCAGTTAATATTAGAATTCCTCGGTCAAAGGATTAAAACTATAGTCTCCTCGGTATTATATCGTGTATCGGAAAAAACCGAAATGTTTCATTATTTGTACCGTAAATAGAATCTCTGTTCCGACATCGATCTTGGCCCACGGTTTAATAATGGAAACAAGCTTTCCCATCTGTCTTCCGAGCAGAGTGTTACTGACAGCCGAAGGCACAGTTACGGTATCGAGAGAGAGAGAGAGAGAGGGGATCTCTCGAGTGGGAGACGAACGAAACANTATTAGAATTCCTCGGTCAAAGGATTAAAACTATAGTCTCCTCGGTATTATATCGTGTATCGGAAAAAACCGAAATGTTTCATTATTTGTACCGTAAATAGAATCTCTGTTCCGACATCGATCTTGGCCCACGGTTTAATAATGGAAACAAGCTTTCCCATCTGTCTTCCGAGCAGAGTGTTACTGACAGCCGAAGGCACAGTTACGGTATCGAGAGAGAGAGAGAGAGAGGGGATCTCTCGAGTGGGAGACGAACGAAACAGAAAAACAAGTGACAATACAAATAATAAAATAGAGGAAGAAGCTGGCACGGTCGGATAACCGTGTCCGCAATAAATCTGTCAAGCTAGTAAAATATGCATCCGGCGGAGGCGCGGCGTGCTGCGCAATCAGAGCGCGAGCCCGCAGAACAAATGCAGCCAGTAGCAGTGCCGAACGTCGCTCGTTATCGGAAAATAGTTTTGCGGTTTCCGAATCGTAACGTTCCTCGTCAAGGACTTGAAACACCGCCGCACCTCGCCGCGTCTTCCCACCGTAGATTTCCCCTAAATTACTTCCGCTCAAACCTGGCCCGCATAATCCCTCCTTACCTTCTAACCGCGCAACGACAAATCGCTTTTTTTCCCATCCAACAATGAATTATTCATTCTCAATGTCCATTCATGAAACGAATGTCTTTTTTCCCTTTAATCTGTAATCATTAGACTGCACAGTTTTATGCATTTAAAACAGATATAAGTGTCCTGAATTTTGAGAAATCTACGCAGTGCACAAGGATATGTAAAGTATTAAATGATTTAAGCCATTTCCATTGTTATACACTTAATATTCATCTATATTTGAAGTAATTATATGAATTTGTGTAAATTGATGACCTTTTTGTGGACAAGATAATAAATGCCAATTTTTATTTATCGAGTTAGTTTAATTATGTATTTATATTATTGTATATTTATTGTATATTATAATAGTTGTACAAGTATTTGTATTTTATTGCAGTGTATTTAATTATCAGATATTGTCTACGACAATTATGTGTGACGTTTGATACGTTGTCTTATAGACTCCCGAACATCATCAAGTCGTATAGACTAAACAACGCCTCATAGACTGACGAAATTACGCTTTACGTCTCTAATGCCGTCTGGACTGATAGAGCCGTATGCACATTGTCTGTCTAATGCCATATGGACCGGCATAGTCATCTGGGATTTATCTCTCTAATGCCGTATGGACCGACGCAACCGTTTGGGCTTTGTCTCTCAACTTTCGTATGGAAAGATAACGACCATTTTCTTTAAAACAATCGTTTCGGACTCCATGTTATCTCGAAGCAGCGTTTCATTTAGGAGTAAGTCCTCTTTTACAGGAGCTTCTGTCGGAAGCTGCGTCGCTCGGACATTCACTAACCTTTCAACAACTGTTGTTAGGTCATCAACCTGCTTCTGTAACTGGTCGAACCCTCATTGCTTCTACGTTTCGATCGATGATCGTGCGATCGAGATCCTGATCGCTTTCGCCTTTTCTGTCCCGGCATTTCAATTCTGAGCAATTCATACGCGAAAAAACGTTCTCGATGCTCCGGCACAAAGAAACAATATGAAACCGGAGAGATCGGTAAAAACGTGAAGATGACGGACTACTGTACTTGCCGTTAGTGATCTTTCAGGGAGTGATCGGAATAATCGCCGCCATATTGTTTCAAAGCCGGAAGTAGAGTACAGAGTTGCACATGATGATTACATAAAAACAAATTCAATGAAGAAATGTTATAAATTACTGTACAAAAAACGAATACTTCAGATATTTAATTCATGGAGAATTTCTGACAACATAAATATAATAAAAATAATATTATTTTATGAGTGTCTTTTATTTTATAGTTATTAGATAGAATATATAGAATTTACATCTTTAGCAATTTTTGATTAGTTCCTTTGGAAGTTATAGCAACAATTGAAATCAAATGAAGTAGTAGCTTTTTTATATAAGCAAGTTAATATTTTTTTATCGACATTGACAAACTGGACGACAATATTAATACAATAATAAATAAATGATTCCACTTACAATACGAACTTCTTCTTTATATGTCCCTTAAACATTCACACAAAGAAAAACTAATTACATAAATCATGTATCCCTTCATATCAAATAACTTTTATTTAAAACTCTTTTTATAAACTGCGAATTCGCTATCGAACTGCGTTGCACCCTAAATTTCGTGACTGCAAGACGGAGTACCATAAAACAGGAACATCTATTTCATCGGAAAAGTTTGACTCGGTAAATGAACAAGATCGTGAACTGGGAAGTCGATGAGGGTAGTACACGCGGCCCCGTTTGGTAAAAACGAAATTGGAAAGGGTGCAGGACATAAATTCAGGTTCGACGGTGACATTATTTGACGTCGGGGTAATATGTGGGTGTATCGCGGCGCACCGCAGCTACGGGTAACGACGTCGAACCGAAAGAGAGAGACTTGGAACGGCGACCACTGGCTGGATACGGTTTCCGTTTTTATCTGCCTTTGTTACAACGGGCACGTGGCGATCGGCTGCGTACAAACTGCGGGCTAACCGAATTTCCCGAGCCACCGTCTCGTTCCTGCCACGGCCGTTGCCACGCGAAATCCTGCTTTAATTACTTCCCGCGAAACAAAAAGCCGGGATATGCTTTACGCCCGCGGGAAGATTGAATTTTAACGCGGCGGGTAAGAAACTTCGTTGAATCCAATCCGAATACCCGGCGAAACTTTCCTGGCAAATGTTCTACCCGTGCGAGGATTCGATAAAAAAATTTCTCGTTAAACTTACGTTGTTAATGGTTATCATCTTTCGGCGAGAATCTATCCGATACGGTACTAATCAAGTAATTTACTAAAAGTATATGTTGCTAGTATATAAATTTACAGTGGATGAATTAGGGTAAGACTGATAAACTTTTTTTTTTAATTTTTCTGGCAAATGTTCTCCCCGTGCGAGGATTCGGTAAAAAAATTTCTCGTTAAANACAGAGTTGCACATAATGATTACATAAAAACAAATTCAGTGAAGAAATGTTATAAATTACTGTTCAAAAAACGAATACTACAGATATTTAATTCATGGAGAATTTCTGACAACATAAATATAATAAAAATAATATTATTTTATGAGTGTCTTTTATTTTATAGTTATTAGATAGAATATATAGAATTTACATCTTTAGCAATTTTTGATTAAGTAGTTCCTTTGGAAGTTATAGCAACAATTGAAATCAAATGAAGTAGTAGCTTTTTTTATATAAGCAAGTTAATATTTTTTTATCGACATTGACAAACTGGACGACAATAATAATACAATAATTAATTAATGATTCCACTTACAACACGAACTTCTTCTTAATATATCCTCTAAACATTCACACAAAGAAAAACTAATTACATAAATCATGTATCCCTTCGTATCAAACAACTTTCATTTGAAACTCTTTTTATAAAACTGCGAATTCGCTATCGACCTGCGTTGCACCCTAAATTTCGTGACTGCAAGACGGAGTACCATAAAACAGGAACATCTATTTCATCGGAAAAGTTTGACTCGGTAAATGAACAAGATCGTGAACTGGGAAGTCGATGAGGGTAGTAGTAGTACACGCGGCCCCGTTTGGTAAAAACGAAATTGGAAAGGGTGCAGGACATAAATTCAGGTTCGACGGTGACATTATTTGACGTCGGGGTAATATGTGGGTGTATCGCGGCGCACCGCAGCTACGGGTAACGACGTCGAACCGAAAGAGAGAGACTTGGAACGGCGACCACTGGCTGGATACGGTTTCCGTTTTTATCTGCCTTTGTTACAACGGGCACGTGGCGATCGGCTGCGTACAAACTGCGGGCTAACCGAATTTCCCGAGCCACCGTCTCGTTCCTGCCACGGCCGTTGCCACGCGAAATCCTGCTTTAATTACTTCCCGCGAAACAAAAAGCCGGGATATGCTTTACGCCCGCGGGAAGATTGAATTTTAACGCGGCGGGTAAGAAACTTCGTTGAATCCAATCCGAATACCCGGCGAAACTTTCCTGGCAAATGTTCTACCCGTGCGAGGATTCGATAAAAAAATTTCTCGTTAAACTTACGTTGTTAATGGTTATCATCTTTCGGCGAGAATCTATCCGATACGGTACTAATCAAGTAATTTACTAAAAGTATATGTTGCTAGTATATAAATTTACAGTGGATGAATTAGGGTAAGACTGATAAACTTTTTTTTTTAATTTTTCTGGCAAATGTTCTCCCCGTGCGAGGATTCGGTAAAAAAATTTCTCGTTAAACTTACGTTGTTAATGATTATCATCTTTCGGTGAGAATCCATCCGATACGATACTAATCAAGTAATCTACTCAAATATATTATTAGTATGCAAATTTAGAATGGATGAATTAGGGTAGGACTGATAAACTCTTCTTTTTTTAATTTTCCTGGGAAATGTTCTCTCTATGCGAGGATTCGATAAAAAAATTCTTGTTAAACTTACGTTGTTAATGATTGTCATATTTCGACGAGAATCTATCCGATACGATACTAATCAAGTAATCTACTCAAATATATTAGTAGAATACAAATTTAGAATGGATGAATTAGGGTAGGACTGATAAACTCTTCTTTTTTTAATTTTCCTGGGAAATGTTCTCCACATGCGAGGATTCGATAAAAAAATTTCTCGTTAAACTTACATTGTTAATGATTATCATCTTTTGGCAAGGATCTATCCGATACGATACTAATCAAGTAATCTACTCAAATATATTAGTAGAATACAAATTTAGAATGGATGAATTAGGGTAGGACTGATAAACTCTTCTTTTTTTAATTTTCCTGGNACGTGCAATTACGTGTATCTATTGTGCACTGTTTGCATAGCTAGTCTAATGCTTCCTTTGTTATCAAAAAGCCCTCCATCATGGACTTCGTTTTTTGTCAAACAGTTTTTCTAAATACAGAACAAAGTGGAGTAGAATGTGTTCACGATTTGATTTGTTGTTAGAGATGCTGATTTTACACGTTCATATATATGTAAGGTAAATTGACGTAAAGAAAATGTAAAGAATGCTTTACTCTCCATTGTGCAATTCTATATGTATAGATTTGATTTGATTTGTTGTTAGAGATGTTGATTTTATATAATACATTCATACATATGTAAGATAGATTAATATAAAGAAAATGTAAAGGAGGCACTACTGTCCATCGTGCGATTCTCTATAAAGTTAGTTCTAATGAACCATAACTACAATAAATTAAACTATCGTAACCTAAGACATTCGTAGAACTAATTATACACTAACTAGTCATAAACTAAGCATATTACACCTTTAGAATATTCAACAATCTTTCGTAGAATCAGATTTACATTTCATCATTTACTTATAATTAAATTTCATGGCTTTGGCCTTTTACCTCCTTTAATTTAAATTTCATCTCCTTTAATTCCTTATCCAGGAAAATACGATTTTTACTCTTAAATTCGCAACCTATTTCATATTCGTCATCTGTAGTATGATAGATAATGATAATTCATTTTTGTAAACCATGAGAGTACAATGAACAATAAAGGAATTAAAACATAATTACAGAAATTAAGTACTAAATACTGTAAAAATGGACGAACCATTTCCAGACTCCAAGTGTATGTACTGAAGCAGTTCTCGCTCCTTTATATACCTGTACGTGGAATTCATACCTAAAACAAAAGAAAAAGAAAATAATTAATACTGATACTTATCATATTATATATATTATGTTTATTTAAAGCAATTAATTTTTTGGTGTATTCTATATAATTGAAAATTCTTATCACGCAACTGCAGCCATATTTACACAATCCAACGTAAATGTTAGCCAGGAATTTATTCTTTCTCGCACGTACGATGCGTTTTACGTATAATCCCTGTTAAAAAGTTATCGCATTCACGCATTTCAGAAGTATTCCGAGTAGAATATACTGCATTAACGCGACGAACTTTCTGGCTTCTATCCACTTCTGATTCCATAAAAAGTTTTCATTAGTATAATGGGCGGGGCAGCAGGCATTAATCTCATTTAATTAAGATAAAAGGGGATCAAATGGATGACTTCAAACAACAAAGTAAGGGAGAACGGTTTCGACTTCGGTACGTGTTCACTTTACGGCGTTAATTACAAAGGCGAAATTAGCGGGACCCGCCGCTTTACTCTCTCTCTCTCTCTCTCTCNTGTTCATACATCTAATTCGTACGAAAAGTATGGGACAAGATGCAGGGAGCATCGGACGCAGTCTGTAAAGTATGTAGGATGTAGACACGAAGGTATAGCATCACGTGATGTGTGAGGTAAGCGTTGTTGAATCCCTGGAGGGTCCCCACTGTGGATCGAAACACGTCGAGCAGTACTACTAGTAACGGTACTCCAGGCATCAAGGGACTGTTTATCAATCACGTTAAGTAAATACTGTCTGTGGTGCAAGGCGTGTTGCGTCAGTAACGTGCAATTACGTGTATCTATTGTGCACTGTTTGCATAGCTAGTCTAATGCTTCCTTTGTTATCAAAAAGCCCTCCATCATGGACTTCGTTTTTTGTCAAACAGTTTTTCTAAATACAGAACAAAGTGGAGTAGAATGTGTTCACGATTTGATTTGTTGTTAGAGATGCTGATTTTACACGTTCATATATATGTAAGGTAAATTGACGTAAAGAAAATGTAAAGAATGCTTTACTCTCCATTGTGCAATTCTATATGTATAGATTTGATTTGATTTGTTGTTAGAGATGTTGATTTTATATAATACATTCATACATATGTAAGATAGATTAATATAAAGAAAATGTAAAGGAGGCACTACTGTCCATCGTGCGATTCTCTATAAAGTTAGTTCTAATGAACCATAACTACAATAAATTAAACTATCGTAACCTAAGACATTCGTAGAACTAATTATACACTAACTAGTCATAAACTAAGCATATTACACCTTTAGAATATTCAACAATCTTTCGTAGAATCAGATTTACATTTCATCATTTACTTATAATTAAATTTCATGGCTTTGGCCTTTTACCTCCTTTAATTTAAATTTCATCTCCTTTAATTCCTTATCCAGGAAAATACGATTTTTACTCTTAAATTCGCAACCTATTTCATATTCGTCATCTGTAGTATGATAGATAATGATAATTCATTTTTGTAAACCATGAGAGTACAATGAACAATAAAGGAATTAAAACATAATTACAGAAATTAAGTACTAAATACTGTAAAAATGGACGAACCATTTCCAGACTCCAAGTGTATGTACTGAAGCAGTTCTCGCTCCTTTATATACCTGTACGTGGAATTCATACCTAAAACAAAAGAAAAAGAAAATAATTAATACTGATACTTATCATATTATATATATTATGTTTATTTAAAGCAATTAATTTTTTGGTGTATTCTATATAATTGAAAATTCTTATCACGCAACTGCAGCCATATTTACACAATCCAACGTAAATGTTAGCCAGGAATTTATTCTTTCTCGCACGTACGATGCGTTTTACGTATAATCCCTGTTAAAAAGTTATCGCATTCACGCATTTCAGAAGTATTCCGAGTAGAATATACTGCATTAACGCGACGAACTTTCTGGCTTCTATCCACTTCTGATTCCATAAAAAGTTTTCATTAGTATAATGGGCGGGGCAGCAGGCATTAATCTCATTTAATTAAGATAAAAGGGGATCAAATGGATGACTTCAAACAACAAAGTAAGGGAGAACGGTTTCGACTTCGGTACGTGTTCACTTTACGGCGTTAATTACAAAGGCGAAATTAGCGGGACCCGCCGCTTTACTCTCTCTCTCTCTCTCTCTCTCTCTCTCCCTTCCACCTCTCTTATTGTTACCATTCAACATCTATGGGTAATTCGATATTGCGCCTCGGGCAACGACATTATTAACTACAAGGTTTGATCCAGTTATTAAAAAGTTCTATGTGTCAAAGGCATAAACGTTTCACATGCTGCTTAAAATTGTACATATAAAATGTCACATAGAGTGCATAAACGATGAAATCTTTATCCTTAAAAAATATATCATATCTTAAATCTTTATCTGAAATGGATTTCGTTAATTCATAAGTATTTTACTTTGATAGTGCATTAAATTATACATATAAATTATTAAATGGAGTGCATAAACGATGAAATCTTTATCCTTTAAATATATCCTACGTTAAACCTTTATCTGAATGAAATTTTGTAATTTAATTGAGTATTTTACATTGCATAAAAGATTAGCTTTAACTCAACTTGTTTTATGCTCTATTATTTACTTTATAATTTATTACAACGGTTCACATAGCAGCAGGAAATAGGATGTTAAGTTATTCATTGCTCACAACGTGAATAGTTGATATCAGGGATTAGAATATCTTTAACATGAAATGTTTAAGGGTAGTTTACAATCGTAATGTAGTTTACTAGAGCAGTGATGGCGAAGCTTTTTGAAAAGGAGCTTTTTTCAAATTTTGCTCATTATTCTTTTAAATATTATGGATTATTAAGTCACTTGGAAGGGAAGATTCATTAAAGCACAAATATTGTGGGCGAAGGCGCGATAGGAAGTGCTAATTACCTTATATTTATTTACTCAAATTGAAACGATCGTGGACGATTTGAATGTAAAACACTGTCAACAATTCGACGGTACACACAGCTAACACGGAGAAACTTTGGGAATAGGATCTGAGAGCCGAGCGGGTCGTCACGAAGTACTGTAATTGGCTCCCTGAGAGACGGGCCAAGCCTCTCGGATATTTGCCGAATTTCGTAGCTAACCGGAAGTTTGACTGACCGTTCAACCAGTTAGTTACCACATACGGTCTAACTCTCGGCACGGCACGACAGAACGACCATATATGAAAACTGTTAGCGGTCGGCGCCGGAGTCGGTCCCTGTGCTACTGACACACCGCAAACATTCCGCATTTCAGTCACTTTCCAATGTCGATTACGTTCCAATTCGATCACGTTACGTTTACTAAGCATACATGTAAAAAAAACGAGAAAATTAAAAGAAGGAATATTGGAAAATAATGCTACAAGCTGCGATAATGTGAAAAATATTTAAAGGTGTCATAAATCAATCAATTCTTTCCCTTAAAGCGAGTATGTATTATGTAAGTGCTTAACAATGGTGAAATGGAGCTACGTTGATAGTCAGTGCTCTTCATTTTCGCGACGATTGGTAAATTTTTTCTAGATTTAATATTGGATACAGGCGAAAATAATAAAATTCTGAAGATGGTTGACGCATTTAGAAACAAAAATTGCAGGACGGCAATTAGGAATGGAATTAAAAATGACGTGAATTGACGTCAGTGTTAAGAAAGAAAGTATGACTCAACTTGCGAGATAAGTTAATAATTATTTATTATAATCAGATAGATAAATAATATATTAAATAAATATATATAATAATTAAGATGAGTATTAAATTAAATTATAATTATATAGATAAATTATAATTATATAGATAAATAATAAATATATAGATGAAGTTAATAATTATTATTAGTTTTGAAAAAGGAAGTTTATTACAGTGACAGTATTATATTTAACGTTTTGTAAATGAAATAGGGAGTCCAGCGAAGTTTCGCATACATTAAAATCCGCAGTATGAGATTGTCGTTTGTAGTAACACCCTTTTCCCAGCGGCTACAGATATTAGCCAAACAAGTTGCAGGCTCGTTCGCAACTGAACAAGTACGTAGTCCAGAACTCTGTTCCGGCCAGAAACTTTGGCTTAGGAACTATTCAGTTTCTGGCTTGTACCGCGACACATTAGAAAGACTCCAAATATGATTGCAATTATGTCTACGGCGAACTACTGAAAATAGTATTAGGTAGTTGTGAAAGGATTAATAGTTTGGATAAAGAGGCCATTAGCCGAAAGACACCTTTCGAAATTTTCCCCTAAAATTATTATCATTTCACGATTCGTATAGGAAGAGCTGAAAATTTAATTGAGGAAATAGTATTAAAAATAATAATTTTAAGCTAAAATTTCAGAGAGGTTTGGTAGAAATAGTAAATTTAAAAAAGGTAAGAATTAATTTATTATATAGAATGAATTATAGTTATAATAATTAGAATATAGATAATTAGTTATAGTTATAATAATTATATCAGTTGAAGAAGTAATAATTCAAAGATAATTATTCGATTATCAACATCTAAAAGACGAAATTGATTTAAATTATCAATAGAATTAATTATATATAAATCAAATTCAACAAATATTTCGATTTTTGCAAAATTTCCTTAACAAAATTCAAGATCATAGACTTAACTGTTGCGTCATTTAATATTCGAACTCACTGAAGCACAAAAAAGGGTTACAATTATAGCTTAATTTAGAAGAAAACTTTTTTAACTTTCACGAGATTCCAGGAATAAGTTCATGAATAACTGTGCGGAAACATCGTTCATCCTAACAATAGAATTTTATTTTCTCTATAATAGGTTGCGATATTCGAACAGGCGAATAAAAAGATTTTCATGTAGCTTTTACGTAAGAGCAGAATGGCACCCGCAGCGTTAAACGTTTCACCCTTTCCGTGGTACAGCGTAAACACGAACCTGTCTCAGCACGATCTCCGCATAATCTGCGAGAATTTCGTCCGCGCTTGCAGTTTCGAATATTTGCATAAGCCCGAGGAACCCATGCTTCACGTATATGAAGTGACGAAAGAACGATGCTAATATTACGGTAGCCATTGCCCGGTCGATTAAACTGGCGAATTTTATGCAAAAATAAATGGCTTATTTAATACGTATAAGTATATAATACGTATAAGTGTGACAATTTAATGAAGACATAGTTCGCTCGTTTTGTCGTAACGCGAAAACAAATCTGAATAAGTATTGCAGCAGCATATTTCTGAATATTAAGCGAGTTTTAATGAGAAAGTCATGATAATTCCGCCGATATCGTCGACGTAAGGGAAAATATTCGGAGAAGCGTCGGAGGAGGGAATGAAAAATTCGCCTGCATCCGGCACCGTCTCAGACAGCCAATTGGCAGTGGAAGATTAATGCTATTCCGGAATTGTTCGATTCGCTGCGTTTGACCCACGGACAAACGAATAATTTCCGCCGAGCTGTCGCGTCGGGTCGACAGCTTTTGATGAAGCGCTATCTTCCCTCGCTTTTTTCCCTACCCGTCGTTCCTCCACCGATCTAAGAATCGTTTTACCGACCAGAACCGGCAGCCATCATCCTCACCGGCCGTAATTCTTTCGCCAAATTATTGGATAAGTGGATTCCAGATTGATTTTTCTAAAGTCTTAAATGCATACAGTCAGCGTAAAAAGTAGACTATGAATTTTTATGCAGAAATTGAATGCTTTTATAAAATAATTACGTAAATAATTTACATACACTCAGCGTAAAAAGTAGACTATGAATTTTTATGCAGAAATTGAATGCTTTTATAAAATAATTACGTAAATAGTTTAATAAATTTCACAATAAAATATATATTTGTATATTGTATATACAATATATAATTATATAACCAATAATTTTCACAATATTTATAGGCGCTAGAAAAAATGGTTCAATATTATTATTGAATACTTCGAATTATGATACTCAACTATCGAGGTATTCTATAAAACAGATAATATTTGAAGCTAATTTTTAATGTTTGATAGAGGACTGTACGTGCAATTCGTGGATGACAATAATTAAAAAATACAGATTTTTTATTTGCGTCACTTTAGAAATACACATATATTGCTATAATGCACATCGAACAAATTTTCTATATTTTGAAAAAAACATTTTTCTATAAATGCATAACATTCGCAGTCTGGTAAAAAGTATACGATCGTTCAAACAACATAACTCTTTTCGTAATGGCCTATTACTCTTTTATGAGTTCACTTTTCTAGATGGAACGTTTACAGCTTCGGGACAAAATGTACTAAATACTGCATCATAAAATGCAGGAATGTTTTACGCTCTGCGAGTGAACATCGTGGCGTTATATTTACATATTATAGAACACGCAGTGATTCAATTAAAAAAGAAAGTGTAGTAGCAATCTTATGTATAATAATATGCTGGTTGAGGATATTCTGTTTAGGACATATTTCAAACGTAATATAAGTATATATTATAATAATTATACATCCTTAAAAATAAAATCTATTATACTACCATATTAACATTTGTCAATATTTTCTAGTTTATTAAAACGCAAACCCTTAAATATCTCGATTGTCAAATAAACAGACTTAAGCTACTTTCACAATAAACAGCTTATATATTTAATCGAAATTTCTATGAAACCCAATGAAATCTCAACATTAAAAGATAACGGACGAACTTTGACAAGATTGACACTTCGAAATATCTGAGAAAATCAGATTCTTATAAATCTTTTAATTGCATACTTAATGTCGTTTTATAAATTGTATCGTAATAAAACAAATTAATTATAAAGCGTATGTTTACATGAAACTTATATTTGTGTAATCGATATCAGGAGTTATGTTTGCTTTCAATCGTACCATAGAAAGTAAGCACACACGTTAGGAAGAAATGAACACACCGTAGTCTATTCATTGCCACTGTATTGACGTTTCGTCAAATAAAATAAATCGAACGAACGAGTAAAGCTCGAAAGTCGGAAACAACAAAAGGCCGACGCATCAAAAAGTGCAGTAGAAGAGAATTGATTGGCATCCGATTAACCGGGACAGGCGAAATTGAAAACAAACAGGCTTTTAGAAAAAGAGATAAGGAGGAGAGCGTGGGCGGACAAAAGCGAAGCGAGAATGGGAACGGGAGGAGCCGGTTGAAAGCGTAAGTCAAGTCGTACAGCTCCGTATCCGAGAGCGCAACTATGCATGCGCGTGTTACCATGTACCGGAGGGGGTATATAGGGGGATTTGCGAGGAAATGGAAAAAGCTTCGAACACTCGAATCTCCGCAGCCCAGATGCGGGAACTTCCAAATACTGCGGTGAAGGAAAATGAATATTACCGGCAGACAGAAGGCTTGCCAGACAACTGTTCGTTCACGAGTAATTTCAAAGCATTCTGAGCGTACAAACGATCCCCCGGTTCCCCCCTTTCCCTCCCCCCTTGTACTCTTTCTCCTCCGCAGTTCTCTTACCGCTGATAACGATTTCAAGAAGCAAACGCAATTCACCAGAACTTTTTCAATTACGTCAATTACACCTGTCGACACTTTTTTATCAGAAACAATAAATAGTATTTATGTGACTGTTGAATGACGCAACAGTTGTGCGAATGAACTCGAGTAGGTTTGAGGAATTTTGCGAAGCTCAAAATTAGTTACTATTATTGTAAGTGTGAAAAGTATTAGAGGAGTAGAAATATGTATGTCATAATTGGGCAGAAAATGTTGAAAAATGGTCATATATTACAAATTATGTAAAAATTCTCAAATTTTGTAATAATGTTATTTTTGATATATGTTCCAAAAGGCGGTCAGAAAAGAACAGATTATGTCAAGAATTGACGAAATCTAATATAATATGTTGAATTCTGACATAATTTCTTCACGAATATATATCATCAACATTTTGTGAAATTTTAACATGTTACATTATGTCAGGAAAGGACAGATTATGACAAGAATTGACGAAATCTAATATAATATGTTGAATTCTGTCATAATTTCTTCACGAATATATATCATCAAATTTTGTGAAATTTTAATATGTTAAATTATGCCAGAATTCAACATGTTACATTAGATTTCGTCAATTCTTGTCATAATCTGTTCTTTTTTGACTGTCTTTTGGAACATATATAAAAAATTATGACATTATTACAAAACTTGAGAATTTTTACATAATTTGTAATATATGGCCAATTTTCAACATTTTCACCGTGAATTAATAATTGTGGCCAAAGGACTGAGCCTTTCTTTCTAAAATCTCTAAATTCTCCTAAATCTCTCTTTCTTTAATTTGTATTATTCTTATAAATACAGTACTTGTATACAGACAATTAAAGACTGCTTAAAATTATGTCATTTAATTTATTGAGAAAATAAGCAATTATTGATTTTAAGTAGAGCATCATTTGAAAATCGAAGATTAATAACAATAACAATAATCTTTTTATTTTAACTATTATTAAATAAAGTGATATTTTGCATGAACTTCCCAGAGTATATGAAATTCCGCAGGTTCTTCTCTATGCAGAAACAATTATGTTAAACTGTTATAATTGCCAGTGTTGCGTAATTATTTAAGGACGACTAACCCCTTCAACATTAAAGAATCGCCGTACTGTGAATACTTTCCTTTAAAAATGTAAATTCAGCTGCTCTCGGCAGTGTCAAGAGAGGGGTAAAAAAAAGCTAGTGAAATGAGGGGTAAAGCTGTATGCCAGGTCAACTTTGAAATCTAATTTCACACGGATGAAGAAACATATGTAGTATTTATGCTCATACAAAACGTTTTCACGTAAATTTAAAAGTTTCCCCGCTTGGAAAACAGTAGCTAAGTGCTATCAGGCCGCAGTTACGGACGATTAAACCGCGTTAATTTATCCCGAATAATAATGAGAAGTAAATTACGTGAAATTTTGACAGTATACTTTAGGCAATTAATATAATAATTTCTTTCTGTTTAATAATTAGGAAGTAATATTTATTATCGTTTAGGGAGACATATAATTTATATTATATTAAATTATATATATTAAAGTATATATTACATATATCACATTACATTATATTAAATATATTACTAGCGTTAGGAATACTAAGAAATTCAATTCATGGTACGATATAAAATTCATATAAATTTGGCATCATTGTGTAAATAAAATTTAATGCAAATTGTTTTTGAACATTTCTTAAATTAATTACTAAATTTCATGACGATCATAGAAGTTCATCAGATTATAAGTTTTTTTTCGACATGAAATAATCTTAGGTTCTTAATGATAAAATTGAAAATAGAACAGATAGTTATTATGAAAGGCTGTCAATTCGTTGATCGATTGATCTTTGGCTTCTTTTCATATCACAGGCTTTCGTTTCGCAATACTTGGCTCGAGGCTTTTTCAACGAGGGTCTATCGATCATTCTCGATCTCCCATCTCACGGTCGAAGACAAGCCTGCGAAAGACTCTAAAATCCGAAGACGTTTATCGAGTAACGTTTAGTCATCGGGTTCCGATCAAATCATTACCAGCGATGCATACCATTCCATTTTTATCAGGAATTTTCAGTGGTCGTAGAAAAGATTCTTTGAAGTAGAATAACTTTTTTATTATTGCTCCATACGATTTGGATTCTTTTAATAAATTAGAAAGGGATCAATTTAAAGAAAATATCAAATTAATTGTAATTGATTGAAATCAGAAGATAAATAATTATTTATACATAGAACGTGAGGCATTAGTTTTGCGCTAAATTAGGAGCGTGTAATATATTTTACAAAATAATAAATATGTAATTGTATAATTAGAAAAATAGGATATACTCATAAAAATTATTTAATTACATACACAAACATCATTATACATAACACTAATAGGCTATTCTACCAAAAACATCGTACATACACTTACGAAACAATAACAGTCATCTTCAACCTATTTACGTTTCATATTACCTACAATAAAACGAGTATACTAAATAATTTCTGTGCACTGAAACTGTCTATAAATATTTCAAAGAACGATAAGAAGGTAATTTTATGACTGTGGACATGCGATATGTTCAGGAAAGTCCGGTGGCAACATTCGTCCGGCTTTATTACGGCCGGCAATGATCGTAGCCCGAGCTAGTAGTATAAGCGGCCGGTTCGGGCAAGTAGTAAGACTCGACGTCGGGCCGGCCGCACGTACGCAACTTCTCTCTCGCGTGCAAAAATAATACCGCGACCCACTGTTCACCTATCAGGAATGTCTCCTAAGAAATGACCACCTGCACACGGTCTCGCGTTCCGAACGCTTTTTCTGAATGTACGAGCGCGCAAAAGTGAAATATGAACACTTTTACTGTATTTAAAGTCGCGGCTTGCTGCACGAAAGCCGACGCGAAATGAATTTCGGAATATTTCTTCGTGATTAACGCTTTAATTAAAACGCGTCAACTGATATAATGAACTACATATACATGTGTAGGAATTTAAATATGTAGGTGGTAAAGCTGAAGTATCCATCTTTATTACCAATGTTATGATAAGTTTTACGGTTTTACATACATATGTTAGTATAGTATTAAATTTACTGTTTTATTTATGTTTTTTTTTTAGCTTTTGAATGAACTATAAAATGTAGAATGCAATGGCTGATTTTGATCAGGATACTTAACTTTGTACAAGATCTTAGCTCTTGTAGTACTTTCTTTACAGGCAATAGAAAGAATTGTTATATCGTACTTTTCACTGTTATTAACATCGTAATAAAAATGTAAAGTCTACCTTAGTGCAAGTTTAAGGTTTACTACGATACTAAACAGGCATTTCATGTTGATAATTTTTAACATACATAT
Source organism: Ceratina japonica (assembly GCA_019453355.1). Lineage (NCBI taxonomy): Eukaryota > Metazoa > Arthropoda > Insecta > Hymenoptera > Apidae > Ceratina > Ceratina japonica. The sequence goes on from SMSR01012473.1 coordinate 46,399, forward strand.
GTATAACAAGGAACATGATTACAGACATGATCTTTCGTAGTATCATATGAAAACTATGTTAAGAATCATGTTGAATCAAAAATTTAGAATATTTAGTTATTTAAGCAGAAGACTGAATATTTAATTTTATTTTTAATTTCTGTTTTTTATTTTTACTTTCCATATGTTTTTAATGGAAGGCTGGATCTTTGAAGAGCAAAGTCAAAATTTAATGTATTTAGTTATTGAAGCAGAAGATTGTAAATTCAATTTTATTCTTAATTTCTGTTTTTTATTTTTATTTTTCATATGTCTTTAATGAAAGCCTGCATCTTTGAAGAGCGAAGTCAAAATTTAGTATATTTAGTTATTTACGAAGAAGACTGAAAATTCGATTTCATATTTAATTTCTGACTTTAATTTTTACTTTCCATGTATCTTTAATTGAAGTCTGGATCTTTGAAGAGCGAAGTCAAAATGTTATTTCAATTTTTGTCATAAACGCTTTATTATAAAATTATAAGCAAAAATGAAGATACAATTGTTGACAGTGGATTATTTCAAAATGTCGTCCTTAAGCACGAATACAAACTTGACATCGATTTTTTATGGAGCTTATTACAGAGTAAATCGTTCGATAAGAATTTTTTAAAAAGCAAGACACTCAATCTCTAAGACAGAAAAAAAGAACCAATAAGCTGGTCATAAAGCTAACTCATCCAAAATCGTGTTAGAAATTTCTTTGTTGCGTGGAACATGAATTATTGTGGTCCATACATGATTATTATAAAAATTGAATACGTCCTATCTTGTAACATTATTTGTTTAAAACTTTGTATTAATAATAAAGTGGTTCTGAGAAAAATGCAAATTAGTTTTTTTTTCTTATTTTCGAATATAGAATATGCTCTCCAAGTTTGTCCATTAAAACCCGGAACACTCTGTATAAATGCATTAAAATCGATCTATTGAAAACTCGAAACAATTCAGCTATCAATTGCTTGTCGAGTTTTCCTTTACCGCAGTCACAAGTCTTGAAAAGTATTTTATTTGACAAAAAAGTAAGCAACCGGACGTGTCGTTCTGATTAATTAAACAGCGACATAAATTTCCGCCGAACGGAACTGTTGTCCGAGCTTTTAATTCGTTTCCCATTAAAGGCTTTACAAAATTCTGGTCGGGCGATGTTTCGCATTTGCTAGCCGGCAAATAAATAACCGATAAAACGGTCGTTGCATCATTCATTTCGTTTCCGCCGGATTTTCGGCGCGGCGACAGGGACTTTCCATTTCGGAGTAGCGAATCTACCGAATTGACTTTCGAATTGGCTCGCGCGAAAACAACCGAACGCGCGCCCGTGTCTGCATGATAATGCGATTTTTCAGAACCGTACAAAACGCGGGACGACATTCGCCCGTTAAATATTCCGGAAACTAATTGATTCCGTCGCGGCGAGACATTTTTCTTTGGAGAAATGCTCAAGGACTTTTTGTCAAAGCTCCTCGCGCGCGCTTATTGAATTTACATTTTAATTTGCCGCGATCCCTTGACTCTTGGTTTATCACATTACATCTTTCAAAGATGAGGAGCTGCTTCATTTGCATTGACATCGTTTGAGTTACGTCCAATCTACATTTCCTCTCCTCTCTCGCTTTCTCTCTTTTCACTGTAGAAGTAAAAGCAGCATTAGGGAAATGAGAATCTTCTGCATTAATTCTTCTGCAATAATTCTGAATTTCTTAAAAGCACTTTTTATTAATATAGTTTTGTTAAAACACATATTTGGTGGTATTGAAACGTGGAGTTGTGAGCCACGTAGCAATTAGCAGAATAATCTGGTTGTTTAGGTCGAGTGGGCTAGCCTGCTGGCAAATCTGACCGTCCTGTCGTGCTTCCTGGTGATAAACTTGAACGGAATGGCAGCCTCCAAGGGATACAATATNACATTCGCCCGTTAAATATTCCGGAAACTAATTGATTCCGTCGCGGCGAGACATTTTTCTTTGGAGAAATGCTCAAGGACTTTTTGTCAAAGCTCCTCGCGCGCGCTTATTGAATTTACATTTTAATTTGCCGCGATCCCTTGACTCTTGGTTTATCACATTACATCTTTCAAAGATGAGGAGCTGCTTCATTTGCATTGACATCGTTTGAGTTACGTCCAATCTACATTTCCTCTCCTCTCTCGCTTTCTCTCTTTTCACTGTAGAAGTAAAAGCAGCATTAGGGAAATGAGAATCTTCTGCATTAATTCTTCTGCAATAATTCTGAATTTCTTAAAAGCACTTTTTATTAATATAGTTTTGTTAAAACACATATTTGGTGGTATTGAAACGTGGAGTTGTGAGCCACGTAGCAATTAGCAGAATAATCTGGTTGTTTAGGTCGAGTGGGCTAGCCTGCTGGCAAATCTGACCGTCCTGTCGTGCTTCCTGGTGATAAACTTGAACGGAATGGCAGCCTCCAAGGGATACAATATCGGTCTCTGCTCCTCTTTCCCCTTGTCCCATTCCCCTAGACGGTTCGCCAAATTTACGAACAACGTCTCGCCTATTCCATCCATTCTCGAGGAGAATTGCCTCCCGCGACGCGCATCAAAATTCAATCAAATATTCATCGCGCTGTTCTAATAAGGAAAATTTCTATTCCACTTCAGTTAATTAACTTTCAAGCGTTTACATAAATTATACGGAAATAGATAAGGATTAAAGAACGTACGAATTATTTATTTTGCGATGAGCAGGAGTATTGCAATTGTTATATTTTAGTGAGAATGATGTTTTTTATCGTATATTAGTATATCAGAAAGTATAATATTATTGTACATAAAAATGATCGAACACAGATAACATTTATTTAAAATTTGTTTATTTGTTTACAAAAGATCACCTTAGGTTAAAAAAAGTTCATTTTACGCACTATTTTGAAAATCAGTATTCAATAAAAAATACCCATCGTTAATTACTTTATTTTTTCGGCACACATAATCATCCATCGGAGCAAGTAATTCAAAATATAGTTAAGAAATTTGATGAAACTAATGAACCAAATATTGTAAAAAGTTAGTATTACATGATATTCAATCATATTATATAAAAGAAGTATATAAAATTTATATAAAAGAAGTTTTAAAAATAACATTCTTATCCTTTGATACATAAAAACTCAATTATCTAGTACCATCTCTTCAGAATCAATTAATATAATGACACACCTTATCGATTTCTTTCTACATAAAATATCTAATTAAAAATTAAATAAATATAAATAGACTTAAATCACACTAAACTATTGTAATTGCATAAAGACTCTTTAGTTGCATTTTACGCTCACGACAGCTTCAATAAAATTGGTTCACGCTTTTTCTAATGAA
>SMSR01012484.1:0-39884 GCA_019453355.1 Ceratina japonica
TTTTTTACCTCGTCAAAGCTACAATGGCGAAAAAAAGATGGCGCTATCGATCAAGCTCGAGGTCAATTCATTCTGTGTGTTAGCCGCCGTGTTTATGGTGCGCGGAACGTGGGTACGGTTAGTGAAACGGCGCGAAGCCGGTGCAGCTCGTATTTTTAGAATTATTAACAACCTGCCGAGTAACGATCGCGTACTCATCGAAGATATTTGTGATATATACGACTCGCGGGCATCGGGCAATAACGAACGGGGCTCGTCATCGAAGCCTTTCAGATTCGCGCGCTTGTAATAACTTCGCGATCTCCAACGTAAACCGTTGTTCGCCGAATAACGAATAGCCAGTGAAGAATTCGTCGATTGCGGATGGCAAGGTAAGCGAAAATCCTTCACGAAATGGTAATTGTTGCTCGCATACGTTCGACGCTATGTCGTTTCAATTTCGAGGTTATCGCGTGTACGTACAGTGGACGCAAAAAGTATACTCGTTTCTTCTTGTCTGTCTATCGTCTTTTTATCACTCGATAATACGTTCGAATTACTGTGTAAATTGGGTAATGCGAAAGTATGACGTTAGTGACTCGCGTACGAAAGCGAATCGCGACACGGTAGTTTTTTAAATCGAATAGAAACGACCGTTGCACGGCAAACGTAAATTGTACTAAACGCGCGCTGTTCTACGCGTAATTTGTTTTGCAAGAATTACGAAATATCTTTCTGCGACTTATCGGTTACTGTAATTATTACGAGCCCAGGCGTTCCATAAATTACCGTGAAAAGTCATTTAGCGATTCGGTGCTAAATTTAAAGGGGGGCGTTAGAATGTTGCACGGAAACTGTGCGCTATAAAGTAGAAGTCGTAAATTGTGTTTCAGTCAAGTCTTAAAAGTGTTTCTTCCAACGTTCGTTTCAAGGCTCGTATATGAAATCGTTATCGGCGCCTGACCTATATTTAGATTACATCCGAGTTTTGATGGTCCTCGAGCCAGGAGTGAAAAATTGTCCGATCTGAAGAACGGCGCTGTCAAAAATGTGAAAACCCTCCGTTTTATGCACCGCGCGATAAATTGCCCGAGTTTACACCGTCTGTGTTTTCCCATAGACGGGGCGCGGTTATCAATTTCCGTTGGACATTGGAAAAATATTATTCCAGACCGGATCGCTGTTGTTTCATCGAGCGAAATTCCAAAGGGTTAAAATTTCGGATGGATCAGTCGACCGTGAATGGCGTACGAGTTTAGTAACGTCGTAAATAATAAAACAATTATTCCCTGCTGCGACTCGTGACACTTCCTCGAGTATAAACGCCTACTTTATCGTGGAAAGTTAAATCTGAGACAATGGTACGTTCTCTACTGCTTAAATTGCTTAAAATGTGTGTTGCATATCGAATCGAATCGTGCATACGGCTGTCTAAAATCGTCGACCAGTTTTATGCAATTTCATATATTTTTCAGTGACCATTGTCATAAAAAGTGGCGAGTACCCGCAGAGTTTTGAGGCGCGACGTAGACAGAGACATAGGTATTGCGAGATCGAGATTACGAGCGCGGACAGTCGCGATCGCAGCTGTGATTTTGCTCGTTTCGCTCGATCATTGCCGTGCGCGCATAATGCCGGTAGAACGGCGCCAACATTCCCATCTGTCGACGTGTACGCTCCGTAAAATGTTGGATCGCGACGCGGCGCGTTGCGCGGCAATACCGATAACGGCGGTGCGCGTGGGTGGTGTGCCACATAGGGAATATAAAGCCTCTCGACGACCGGTCGGACGCGGGTAAACTCTAACTAACGGGTTGCAGGAATGCCGCATAATTCAGCTATTAATTGACGCCTGATCGCCGCTCATGCAAATCCGATTAATGGAAGCTGCGTTTCTCTACCGCTTCTGCGTAGAATTGCTCACCTCCGACATTTACCGCGTCGTTACGCGATCCGTTATACTTATTTTTACTTCTGTAGACGTTCATATTTGATCGTCTATTTAGAGACGTTACCGCGTTATTAAATCCCTACTTTGAGGCGCCTCTTTGGCAAACCCGTGCGTGTGAAAATCGTTTTCTACGTTTGGCCGATGATTAGTTGGCGCCGGAGGAACGGCGCGTTTATAAATAGACTCCGATTTTTACGCGAAACAAATATATAATCGAATGTACAATTTTTATGGTGAATAATAAATTTCGCAGGAGAATCCCCAGCCTGTCGATGAATGCGGCGAGGGTATCGATCCCGCGAGGGCGATCTGCACGGCAGATGAGGATAAAGCTCGAAATATCGCCAGTCGATTTCGGGTGTGTACTTTACGGCGAACTCGGCGGTCTTCCAACATTCCTTTGGTACACGCGCTAGAGAATTACGAGCCATCGATCTCGCACGTGCGCTCGAACCCGACCGGATCCCTATAACTTCCTTTGTGAAAACTCTCGCGAGTGACTTTTCGTCGCCGGGACGTGAGTAACGTCCCGACGCGAGACCGGGCCACTTAGGCCCCGGCACAAGCCAGACGTTTACATAAACACGTGCGCTCGAAAAGTACGTACTCTCGGAAAGGACGATCCGCGTCGTCGATATCTCTCTCGCAGCAAACCGGCATTAATCAGTGGGATTAGACGGTTCTCGGTAATGTTATCCCTAATCATTTATCCTCGAGCACGGGTCTGTTGTTCCAAGTCGCGTTTCGATGGTCGGGCATCGGTCAGTGCGACGGATATATCGATTCGATTCTACGAACATCTAACGAAAATTGAAAAATATTATCTGACGTTACCGCACGCACGTCAACTAATAGATCAATGTATATTTGCGAAGCGAAGGGGCGAGTATACGCGCAGGCATGAGGTCGGCTGTGTACTTAGACTGTTTATGCACATACATTATCAATGCTTTATTTACATACGTTCATGTGCCGGAGTCGTACCGCAAAAGTTGTTGACAGTTCTCGACGTTCGATAATCGAGAGGGTTTCTTTCGAGCGCATTTTTGTTCCCCGGTGCAACGACGCACCGTGAAAACGGAAATACGTCGAGCGGTTTATCTTATTTCCGATGATTTATGCGTAACAAGACCCATAAGAAAGTGTCGGGGAAAATAGTAAAATGTAGGCCGTCATAAATATCTGCTTTCTAAACCCGTCGTCGACGTTTAAAAAGCGGCCTTACCTTTAAATCGAATCGAGACAACCCGTGACAAGTGGACGCGACGCGACGGGACGCGATACGGGTCTCGGTTTCGTTCACGGCTTTACGCGAAATTAAGATCGATTTCATGTCTAACGAGCGTCGCCCTTGCTCGGACGAGTACGAACGCCGGGGAAACGCAGAGACGAGATCGCGAAGGTGTCGCGGGTCGTTCAACCGAGGCGTGCCACTAATGGCGAACTCACGAGTCGCGGTTCGACTCGACTTATCCAGTAAGATCCATTTTTAATTAAACGCAGAATGTACAGGGACGAGAGTGTGCGAAACGTGTGAGAAAAAAGAAGCGCAGAAGTACGGGCGATAGACGATACTTCCTCGACGCGTATAACGTGTCCGTCACTTGACGCCGGCGCCTGCATGCATTGCTCTTTCGCGACCTGTCTCCGTCTGGTCGCGACTATTTCGTGCACCGTCTCTCTCGCCGCGTATTTATAGTGCATTATTATTATAGTATGTTTACGCGACATGGCACAGATTCCTCGGCTACGCCCCCTGAGAAACCTATATGGTTCTCTCCGGTGTGCGCCAAAACGACGAGATTGCGTCGGGTCGCTTCGCGAATGTCGAACGACGAAAATCTAGTAATTAACGAATGTATTCCTATCGATTGTCTAATGATTCGAGAACGGCACGACGAATCTCGAAGAGATCGATTTCGCTGCTGCGTTTGCGAATCGGTGATGGACGTGGCTGTACGATATCGGACGTCGCGTGGCCCTGGGCGCCGTTTATTCTCGGTCGAGAACGTAAATGGACATTATTAGATACTGATTTTTCAACGAACGGCTATTATTGCGACACGCGATGGCGCCTATCTCGTACGTATTTCGAGTTGTGTAATTGAATTGCGTAGCGCGTAAGAGGGGAGGACGATGATCCTTTATCGTCGAGACGATTGCTTATACGCTCTGATGTCGTTATGTCGGTCGCCAAGCCGTGTGGTGGGAATCGTTTAATTGACGTGGAAGGCTTTGGACGAATTTCGATCGAGAACCGTGGCCAGAAGTACGGGAAGCGAATTGGAAAAAGAGACCGCGCCAGGCCTGTTTGTTCGAACGTTTCCTCCTCGGCGCCGTAATTGATCGACCTCGTTGCCGGTCGCGACTGTTTTTATTCCGATCACTTATCGACGATGAATTTGTCTGGACGGAGTTAACTGAAATAACGTTATCGAACCGATTTTTCTTCTATCCGAGTTCCATATTCCATGCGTCGGTTGACCGTGTAACGGAACGTCCGTTCGGAAACGCGATTTCTCTTCGTTATACTTTCGACTCGATTATTTTTCTCCTACGACTGTTTGAAATATCCGACGTTCTAGATTTAGAGTTAGGAGACCTTGAACGAGAGATACATCGCTAATCGTACAAAAAGCAAATTGATTATGTTCCGCGGTTCTTCTGCTACGAAATCAATCGGTCGCGAACGAGCACGAGTCGAAAGCAGTTGATCCAGATGTAGGCGCGTAGGAATGCATAATGAGCGAGTGATAGAACGTAAACGGGCGGATCGCGTTTGTTGTTTAACGATAAGGTTCGCGACGGCGCGTGAAACGAGATCGACAGGGTTAACGGTCGATCGGTTTCGCGCGGGGAACGTTCATAATCGGATTCCAGCGCGTTCCAGCCTCCCCCTCGTTCCGTTCCGTCGTTCGATAGATCGGGCCGGCCGATTAAGCGATACCGGCTCATTAATTTCAGTGTTAACTCATTTCGCATTTAATTCGATTCAAATATTCGTGTAAGTGGTAGCCGAACGAATTAATATTTATGCGTGCAGCGTTTCGTGTCGTATTCTATTTGTAGAAAATGGTACGCGAACGGTTAGCCTATTAGATAACGCGTCGACCGTCGCTTAAAACGTTTCCCGTGCAATTAAAGTTAGCGGGAACCACCTCGTATCGCGTCCGTCAATTGCTCGACGATGGACGAGCATTATAGCCGTTTCTCGTACCGCACCGATCACTGTCCGATCAGAATTAGGCTTATCGGAGGCGAGGCGCGGGTTCGTCCGAATCAGAGTTATTATGTCTGTTTGCTCGAATTCGTCGAAACTCGTCCGTCCGGCCCTTTGCCTTCGGTTTCAGAAATTCGCACTGGCGCCGATCCAAGGCGCCGGATGCAAATAGAGAAATAGCCGTGATCGCAGTTTCTTTGCATTTTCCCGATGCGCGACGCGGATCCCGTCGATAAATCATTCTAGCGGCGCCGACGCTTGGAATATCAATCTCAACGCCTTTGTAGTTTCTTTTTTTAAGTATTACCGCGGACAGATCGTAACTCGCGATTAACCCGACGTAGACGGATAACGAGTCTACGAGAAATAACAATCGTCCCCGGGATATCTCTATGTGTATATCGCGGGATCGATGATAAATTCCTCCATTCGACGAAAACCAGTTTTCAATGAAATATCGTTTGAAAAAATTTCAGATCACTGGACGCATCAACCGCAAGGCGGAACTTTCGCGCGGCATCGGCGTTCAACGAGCGTGGCGTTTACCTGAATGAACGAGCGCCGCCGTCTCGGCGGGGAAAGTATTTTCAAGAAAGGCGGAGGTGAGCGAGGCGGGCAGGTGTCTCGAGGCGCCGGAAGGTCGTAAACCGATTCGGGCCGGGAGGTTTCCTGGCAAGACGGGTACCGGAGGCGCGGCTCGTTATTTACACCTCGTGCGCTGCTGTAAAATCGTGTACTTAACGTGCTTCCGTGGCCGGGCACCGGATTATCCCGGAGACACCCGAAGCCGGCCAGGTGAAACTACCCGGAGCGGTAGTAACTTTATTCGTCGGGGGGCCCCGGCTCAGTTTTTCGTAGAAGCGGCCCCATTGTCTCGGAGATTAATGGTGCCGCGGAAACTGTTCATTCCGGAGAGCCCGAGAGATTTCGCTCCTTTTGTGCCCGCGATCATGCTTCGCTTTGCACCTTTTGCCAGCCGGTGCCTCGGCGTCGGCGAGCGAGACGGGGTGGCCGGCCTCGTTCCGGGCCCGTTCGACGACGGCCCTCCTGGACGAGCCGTGTCGAGGGATGCGCACGGTCCGGTTCCTCGTCCTTTTCACGCGCGTGCCCGCTCGTGGCGACTTCTTAATTGCCGGACGAAATTAATCACCGGTCCTCGCCCGAGCCTTTGTATACAACGCGTTTGCGATTCGGACGATTCAACGCCGCCCTGCAAGGATACGAGCCTCGATCCGGACTGAGGCGGCCTACGGATCTACGGGGTGTCCACGATGTCTTCGACCTTTCAGGTGAGTGCAATCGACAATTTTACTTATTTTTTTGCTTGTTACGGACGGGGCTGTCTACTGTCGAAGCGACGGAACGACCCGCATTTATGAGTTTTACGATCGTCTTTGTTGCCTTGTTATAAGAAATCTGAGAAATATCCCAAACGTCATTGAGCGGTATAGTTTGCAATACGTTCCGGTAGTTGTAAACGGAGTACGATGTGCGATTTTTAGACTGTATTAAAAATGTATATGTATGTGTAAAAATGAGTCGAGCGATGCACGTTCGTTTCGGTTTTCACTGGGTGAAAGTGAAAGGTATCCGGATTCTGTTAGGCCCGGTTTAGCTTTTCCGCGGCGCCAGCGGCACTCGAGCCCGCTGACGCGCCGAGATTAACGCCGCGATCCGTCTCGTAAACGATCGGACGGCGAAATAACGCGATCGTCTCTCGCTCGAGAGCGTGTTTTTGAATACGAACGTCGGGACGGAAGCCGAGGCGCTGTTAATTTAAACCAAAGGTCGCCCTGTCATTGACCAAGGATATATCGATCTCGCGCTATGCGCTATCATATTTTAAGCCCGCGATTAAACCGACAATCTACATTTCCCTTCGACTATTCTTAGCAGCCGTTCACTATCAGCCATACTTTTTATTAAATGCTCTTAAACGTTTTATTCGTTCCTCGGTCGTTCTGTTGGATGTGTTAGAGTTTAAGATTTCCTATGTGGACAAGATTTATATCCACTAAAAGAGATTGATAACGATGTAAATAGTATAACGTGCAGTAAAAACTTTTGACACTTATTGCTAAACTNAGTACGTACTCTCGGAAAGGACGATCCGCGTCGTCGATATCTCTCTCGCAGCAAACCGGCATTAATCAGTGGGATTAGACGGTTCTCGGTAATGTTATCCCTAATCATTTATCCTCGAGCACGGGTCTGTTGTTGCAAGTCGCGTTTCGATGGTCGGGCATCGGTCAGTGCGACGGATATATCGATTCGATTCTACGAACATCTAACGAAAATTGAAAAATATTATCTGACGTTACCGCACGCACGTCAACTAATAGATCAATGTATATTTGCGAAGCGAAGGGGCGAGTATACGCGCAGGCATGAGGTCGGCTGTGTACTTAGACTGTTTATGCACATACATTATCAATGCTTTATTTACATACGTTCATGCGCCGGAGTCGTACCGCAAAAGTTGTTGACAGTTCTCGACGTTCGATAATCGAGAGGGTTTCTTTCGAGCGCATTTTTGTTCCCCGGTGCAACGACGCACCGTGAAAACGGAAATACGTCGAGCGGTTTATCTTATTTCCGATGATTTATGCGTAACAAGACCCATAAGAAAGTGTCGGGGAAAATAGTAAAATGTAGGCCGTCATAAATATCTGCTTTCTAAACCCGTCGTCGACGTTTAAAAAGCGGCCTTACCTTTAAATCGAATCGAGACAACCCGTGACAAGTGGACGCGACGCGACGGGACGCGATACGGGTCTCGGTTTCGTTCACGGCTTTACGCGAAATTAAGATCGATTTCATGTCTAACGAGCGTCGCCCTTGCTCGGACGAGTACGAACGCCGGGGAAACGCAGAGACGAGATCGCGAAGGTGTCGCGGGTCGTTCAACCGAGGCGTGCCACTAATGGCGAACTCACGAGTCGCGGTTCGACTCGACTTATCCAGTAAGATCCATTTTTAATTAAACGCAGAATGTACAGGGACGAGAGTGTGCGAAACGTGTGAGAAAAAAGAAGCGCAGAAGTACGGGCGATAGACGATACTTCCTCGACGCGTATAACGTGTCCGTCACTTGACGCCGGCGCCTGCATGCATTGCTCTTTCGCGACCTGTCTCCGTCTGGTCGCGACTATTTCGTGCACCGTCTCTCTCGCCGCGTATTTATAGTGCATTATTATTATAGTATGTTTACGCGACATGGCACAGATTCCTCGGCTACGCCCCCTGAGAAACCTATATGGTTCTCTCCGGTGTGCGCCAAAACGACGAGATTGCGTCGGGTCGCTTCGCGAATGTCGAACGACGAAAATCTAGTAATTAACGAATGTATTCCTATCGATTGTCTAATGATTCGAGAACGGCACGACGAATCTCGAAGAGATCGATTTCGCTGCTGCGTTTGCGAATCGGTGATGGACGTGGCTGTACGATATCGGACGTCGCGTGGCCCTGGGCGCCGTTTATTCTCGGTCGAGAACGTAAATGGACATTATTAGATACTGATTTTTCAACGAACGGCTATTATTGCGACACGCGATGGCGCCTATCTCGTACGTATTTCGAGTTGTGTAATTGAATTGCGTAGCGCGTAAGAGGGGAGGACGATGATCCTTTATCGTCGAGACGATTGCTTATACGCTCTGATGTCGTTATGTCGGTCGCCAAGCCGTGTGGTGGGAATCGTTGAATTGACGTGGAAGGCTTTGGACGAATTTCGATCGAGAACCGTGGCCAGAAGTACGGGAAGCGAATTGGAAGAAGAGACCGCGCCAGGCCTGTTTGTTCGAACGTTTCCTCCTCGGCGCCGTAATTGATCGACCTCGTTGCCGGTCGCGACTGTTTTTATTCCGATCACTTATCGGCGATGAATTTGTCTGGACGGAGTTAACTGAAATAACGTTATCGAACCGATTTTTCTTCTATCCGAGTTCCATATTCCATGCGTCGGTTGACCGTGTAACGGAACGTCCGTTCGGAAACGCGATTTCTCTTCGTTATACTTTCGACTCGATTATTTTTCTCCTACGACTGTTTGAAATATCGGACGTTCTAGATTCAGAGTTAGGAGACCTTGAACGAGAGATACATCGCTAATCGTACAAAAAGCAAATTGATTATGTTCCGCGGTTCTTCTGCTACGAAATCAATCGGTCGCGAACGAGCACGAGTCGAAAGCAGTTGATCCAGATGTAGGCGCGTAGGAATGCATAATGAGCGAGTGATAGAACGTAAACGGGCGGATCGCGTTTGTTGTTTAACGATAAGGTTCGCGACGGCGCGTGAAACGAGATCGACAGGGTTAACGGTCGATCGGTTTCGCGCGGGGAACGTTCATAATCGGATTCCAGCGCGTTCCAGCCTCNCGACGTTCTAGATTTAGAGTTAGGAGACCTTGAACGAGAGATACATCGCTAATCGTACAAAAAGCAAATTGATTATGTTCCGCGGTTCTTCTGCTACGAAATCAATCGGTCGCGAACGAGCACGAGTCGAAAGCAGTTGATCCAGATGTAGGCGCGTAGGAATGCATAATGAGCGAGTGATAGAACGTAAACGGGCGGATCGCGTTTGTTGTTTAACGATAAGGTTCGCGACGGCGCGTGAAACGAGATCGACAGGGTTAACGGTCGATCGGTTTCGCGCGGGGAACGTTCATAATCGGATTCCAGCGCGTTCCAGCCTCCCCCTCGTTCCGTTCCGTCGTTCGATAGATCGGGCCGGCCGATTAAGCGATACCGGCTCATTAATTTCAGTGTTAACTCATTTCGCATTTAATTCGATTCAAATATTCGTGTAAGTGGTAGCCGAACGAATTAATATTTATGCGTGCAGCGTTTCGTGTCGTATTCTATTTGTAGAAAATGGTACGCGAACGGTTAGCCTATTAGATAACGCGTCGACCGTCGCTTAAAACGTTTCCCGTGCAATTAAAGTTAGCGGGAACCACCTCGTATCGCGTCCGTCAATTGCTCGACGATGGACGAGCATTATAGCCGTTTCTCGTACCGCACCGATCACTGTCCGATCAGAATTAGGCTTATCGGAGGCGAGGCGCGGGTTCGTCCGAATCAGAGTTATTATGTCTGTTTGCTCGAATTCGTTGAAACTCGTCCGTCCGGCCCTTTGCCTTCGGTTTCAGAAATTCGCACTGGCGCCGATCCAAGGCGCCGGATGCAAATAGAGAAATAGCCGTGATCNCAAAAAGCAAATTGATTATGTTCCGCGGTTCTTCTGCTACGAAATCAATCGGTCGCGAACGAGCACGAGTCGAAAGCAGTTGATCCAGATGTAGGCGCGTAGGAATGCATAATGAGCGAGTGATAGAACGTAAACGGGCGGATCGCGTTTGTTGTTTAACGATAAGGTTCGCGACGGCGCGTGAAACGAGATCGACAGGGTTAACGGTCGATCGGTTTCGCGCGGGGAACGTACATAATCGGATTCCAGCGCGTTCCAGCCTCCCCCTCGTTCGATAGATCGGGCCGGCCGATTAAGCGATACCGGCTCATTAATTTCAGTGTTAACTCATTTCGCATTTAATTCGATTCAAATATTCTTGTAAGTGGTAGCCGAACGAATTAATATTTATGCGTGCAGCGTTTCGTGTCGTGTTCTATTTGTAGAAAATGGTACGCCAACGGTTAGCCTATTAGATAACGCGTCGACCGTCGCCTAAAACGTTTCCCGTGCAATTAAAGTTAGCGGGAACCACCTCGTATCGCGTCCGTCAATTGCTCGACGATGGACGAGCATTATGGCCGTTTCTCGTACCGCACCGATCACTGTCCGATCAGAATTAGGCTTATCGGAGGCGAGGCGCGGGTTCGTCCGAATCAGAGTTATTATGTCTGTTTGCTCGAATTCGTTGAAACTCGTCCGTCCGGCCCTTTGCCTTCGGTTTCAGAAATTCGCACTGGCGCCGATCCAAGGCGCCGGATGCAAATAGAGAAATAGCCGTGATCGCAGTTTCTTTGCATTTTCCCGATGCGCGACGCGGATCCCGTCGATAAATCATTCTAGCGGCGCCGACGCTTGGAATATCAATCTCAACGCCTTTGTAGTTTCTTTTTTTAAGTATTACCGCGGACAGATCGTAACTCGCGATTAACCCGACGTAGACGGATAACGAGTCTACGAGAAATAACAATCGTCCCCGGGATATCTCTATGTGTATATCGCGGGATCGATGATAAATTCCTCCATTCGACGAAAACCAGTTTTCAATGAAATATCGTTTGAAAAAATTTCAGATCACTGGACGCATCAACCGCAAGGCGGAACTTTCGCGCGGCATCGGCGTTCAACGAGCGTGGCGTTTACCTGAATGAACGAGCGCCGCCGTCTCGGCGGGGAAAGTATTTTCAAGAAAGGCGGAGGTGAGCGAGGCGGGCAGGTGTCTCGAGGCGCCGGAAGGTCGTAAACCGATTCGGGCCGGGAGGTTTCCTGGCAAGACGGGTACCGGAGGCGCGGCTCGTTATTTACACCTCGTGCGCTGCTGTAAAATCGTGTACTTAACGTGCTTCCGTGGCCGGGCACCGGATTATCCCGGAGACACCCGAAGCCGGCCAGGTGAAACTACCCGGAGCGGTAGTAACTTTATTCGTCGGGGGGCCCCGGCTCAGTTTTTCGTAGAAGCGGCCCCATTGTCTCGGAGATTAATGGTGCCGCGGAAACTGTTCATTCCGGAGAGCCCGAGAGATTTCGCTCCTTTTGTGCCCGCGATCATGCTTCGCTTTGCACCTTTTGCCAGCCGGTGCCTCGGCGTCGGCGAGCGAGACGGGGTGGCCGGCCTCGTTCCGGGCCCGTTCGACGACGGCCCTCCTGGACGAGCCGTGTCGAGGGATGCGCACGGTCCGGTTCCTCGTCCTTTTCACGCGCGTGCCCGCTCGTGGCGACTTCTTAATTGCCGGACGAAATTAATCACCGGTCCTCGCTCGAGCCTTTGTATACAACGCGTTTGCGATTCGGACGATTCAACGCCGCCCTGCAAGGATACGAGCCTCGATCCGGACTGAGGCGGCCTACGGATCTACGGGGTGTCCACGATGTCTTCGACCTTTCAGGTGAGTGCAATCGACAATTTTACTTATTTTTTTGCTTGTTACGGACGGGGCTGTCTACTGTCGAAGCGACGGAACGACCCGCATTTATGAGTTTTACGATCGTTTTTGTTGCCTTGTTATAAGAAATCTGAGAAATATCCCAAACGTCATTGAGCGGTATAGTTTGCAATACGTTCCGGTAGTTGTAAACGGAGTACGATGTGCGATTTTTAGACTGTATTAAAAATGTATATGTATGTGTAAAAATGAGTCGAGCGATGCACGTTCGTTTCGGTTTTCACTGGGTGAAAGTGAAAGGTATCCGGATTCTGTTAGGCCCGGTTTAGCTTTTCCGCGGCGCCAGCGGCACTCGAGCCCGCTGACGCGCCGAGATTAACGCCGCGATCCGTCTCGTAAACGATCGGACGGCGAAATAACGCGATCGTCTCTCGCTCGAGAGCGTGTTTTTGAATACGAACGTCGGGACGGAAGCCGAGGCGCTGTTAATTTAAACCAAAGGTCGCCCTGTCATTGACCAAGGATATATCGATCTCGCGCTATGCGCTATCATATTTTAAGCCCGCGATTAAACCGACAATCTACATTTCCCTTCGACTATTCTTAGCAGCCGTTCACTATCAGCCATTCTTTTTATTAAATGCTCTTAAACGTTTTATTCGTTCCTCGGTCGTTCTGTTGGATGCGTTAGAGTTTAAGATTTCCTATGTGGACAAGATTTATATCCACTAAAAGAGATTGATAACGATGTAAATAGTATAACGTGCAGTAAAAACTTTTGACACTTATTGCTAAACTGGGGTTCGTTAGAGCCGATGGAGAATCGATGCATCGGTCGGGTGTGGCTTTTGGCCCGAATTCAGGTAAATATTTGTTCGGTGCGGGATGCATACTTTCTTTGGAGATATGATTGTAAATATGATTATTTGACCTTCACCTGTACGGTTCTAGAACGGGGATAGAACACGTCTCACCGGCCGGAGATCAATTTGTGTGGCGTAGCCGCGGTCGACGGAACGGATTAATACGTTCAGAATAGGAAATAAAAAAATGAAGCTAAGAGCGAGAATTGGAATAAAGGCGAGCGCGAACGACATTGCCAGTCGGAAAGGAGAGGGTCCACGTTTGGCGTGCGCCGACAATACTACCTCGGTCCACCACCACGCATTCCACGACGAGCCCCGACAATGAGCATTGTGTGTCTCCGGCGCGCTCTCTAGGTGAGCAACGTCGTCGTCGAGCTTGACTTTATTTCTCCGTATGGCCGACCGCGAGAAGGGATATCATTGTTAAAGAAGGGACCGACGGAGAAGGGTCCGAGAAGCGTTACATCCGCTCGTCGAGCGTTGAATAGACCGCGCGTCGTTTTCTCCTCTTTCTATCCGATGGCCCCTGACTCGCCGAGAATCTATTAGATTTGTCATAGCCCGGCGTCGTGAATAGTCCTAGGGAAGGACGATCCCCTTCGCGCGCTCCCCGTTCGTTCGCCCTTTCTTCTTTCTCCGTTCCAACACTCCGCCCCGTTTCTCTCCCCTTCCTCGTCGCCCTCCTTTTTTCCGTTCGTCGTACCTGCGAAAACGTAAGATGCAGCGTCAGAATCCAATAGTTGCGCCGCCGCCGCAAAAGGGGTTCCCGATGATTCCCCGAAGTAATCGAGTTTCTTCTTGTTTCGTTCGGCGTGTGGTCCGCTCGCGCAAATGATTCCCCCCTTTCCCCCGTGCACGCGCGACCGCCACCGTGGGCGACACACCGCGCGATAGCGAATTGAAATAAATCATCTCATGCCCTTTTGTGCCGGCCCACCACCACCACCACCACCTCGCGCCAGTCTGCTGCCTCCCTTCCTCCTCTTACTCCTTTTTATCTACGGTTTTGATCTTTGTCCGCTCGCCGATCACACTTTTCGGACCATTTTCATTCTTTGCTTGGACTGCCACTCCTCTTCTTTCGCGCATCGCCGGCCATTAGTATATTCGCTCACTGTAATTCGTATAATAATCGATATTACGTTTCCATCTTTGATACGCGTCTCGAATCGCGTTTACGCGTGTTTGATACTTATGGTAGTGTAAAACTGAAGCGAGTTCGCTCATCGGCGATCAAAAGGACAGTAAAGATGTAGCGAGAGACGTAATAATAACAGTTTTGATAGGGCGAGTTAAATATGGAATGAGCAGACGTCGGATCAAAGCGAGTGCAATCTTTACGACATCGGTTGCACTTTTACGGCTTTATTTTAGTAAACAGGGTCGAAGTCGGCGCGCTCATTAAATCCACGGATTACCGAAAAGCGTCGAGATCGTAACGAGAAATTGCGAAATCGATTGCCTGACGTAATCGTAAGTCTCGTCGACAATGACACGGTTAGCGAATCGTCTTACATAATCGTTCGCAAAAGATTGTCTCCTCCTACTCTTTGGGAATTGTCTAGGATTCGAGTAATTTGTCTGAAACTAGTAGCTACTCTTCGTGCGATCCCTTTTAAGGAGAGCTGAAAGGATAGACGCATTGGATCGAAATCGATCGACAGAGGACAGACGTATTGGATGGAAACCGATCGACGGCTTTTCCGAGCGATCACCCGAGCTGGCAAAGCCAATCGTTGGCGACCGATGCTTGCGCGAGGGATTACCTTTGGTCAGTCGTCGGTGGCGCGAGAAACGCGTAAACGCCGCGTGAAAAGAGTTTATCGCCGGATTAGACGGACCTTTTCGTTGCCGGTTTGGTTTTGGGCAGAAAAAGAAAAAGCGTATTAGTAATAAAAGCGTCGTGGCCGCGCGTCGAGAACGAAAGGAAGGGTAGAGGAGGCGCGACGCGGCGGCGGTCGCGAACGAAATCTGCCGTAAAATTCGTTTCGAGGCGGAAGATATTTTTCTTGGAAATGAATTCACGGAGCGTCGTTCACGACGAATGTGCATCCGGCTTAATGCCTTCGTTGCAGAGCGAAGAATGCCGCAGGTATCTCACGTGGAATCTGCGAAAGCGTTCGTCCCCTTCTCGCCTTCTTCTCGCGGGAGACCCGGCCTCTCTTCGCCATTTTTCTTTTCTCACCTTAAGGCCTCGCACGCACACACGCTCCTCTCGCCATCGCGCGCCACCCCTCCACCGCTCCTTCTATCTTCGTCGCCTCGACTATACAGTGGCTGCAAAAAGTGTTGTGGCGTCTTCCCGACGCGTCCTTTCGTCGAGATTCCGACCGCGATCGCTTCTGCGCTCGGGCCCGAGCCTCCGCCTTCGCAGCAGGAAAATCGGTAATCCCGCTTTTCGTTGTTCGGCGTTTTCACGGTCCGGCGAACGGGAACAGTACTTTTCGTGGGAACTGTACCCCGCGCGCCGGCGTCTCTCTCTCGCTCTCCCGCGTTCTCTTCTCTAGCCGAGCGTGCACGGGCAAAAAGTATAATAACGGCGCGACGACGAGACGACCGCGCCACGATGTCGACAGACTGTCCTGCGAATTTTTACGAGCCGCTTAGCAATTAGTCACCCCGTCTTAGGGACGATTCCGTAACGAGTTTGCCGGTGCCAGTCCCGTCGCGACGCGACGCCGCGCCGGAGCCAGAGGATACACGAGAGGTGCCGAGGATACACGCGTTCCTCCTCCGTGGACCCCGCGCTCCTGCTCCTCTCGTTCTCCTTTCTTTCGCTGCCTCCCCCGGGCCCCCCCCCGGACCGTGGTTTCGAATCTGTATCCGGTCGATCTTTGCTGTTCGAACTGCCGAATAAACGAAGAAAAAGGGGGACGGTGTTCGTTTCGTGAACACCCTTTTCGTCGGTCTATTTTTAGGCGCCGAGGTGAGATTCGATGGAGTAACCGGGTCGGAGATTCGCGAGGGAAGATCCCTCGCCTCGGGCTACCGTCACAATGCTCCATACTTTTTAACCCTTCTTAAACCGTTCGAGATAGTTCGTTTAGTTC
Organism: Ceratina japonica; assembly: GCA_019453355.1. NCBI lineage: Eukaryota > Metazoa > Arthropoda > Insecta > Hymenoptera > Apidae > Ceratina > Ceratina japonica. The sequence goes on from SMSR01012484.1 coordinate 16,146, forward strand.
ACGTAGTTTGATTCATACTATTCTCGATGCTTATTGCGATAACTCTGACTTAGGATATGAATTACTCATACTACAGACGTAAAAGACGTACGTTCGAAGTGTAAGGACGAATCGAATATCGCGGATTACATACTTCTAACTAATCTGTTTTACGTATGCGACGTCCGTACGACGGATTTGCATCGAGCGCGTTTAACGTCTACGTCTACGTCATTCCGGTGCGTGTCGCGAATCGACGAGCGTCCGAATGGAAACCACCGCGATCGCGCCTTCATTCACGGCATCGGCTCATTGATATAGTCCCGTGGATTCTTGTCCACGTCCGGGAATTCCTTTCGACATTTTCCGTCGCGTTACATCATTCGACAAAAAGCGTTCAGCGCCGATCCATGGCCGAGATCTCGTTATTATAAATGCACGTATGAAATAGAACAACAGTATTCTAGTAATTGCTTTATTGTACGTAATACTGATTTATTGCATTACAGATTTATCTGCATGTAAGAAAATCGAGAGAATATGGTGAAGGAGAAACTTAAGGAGAGAATTACGTTTAAATCCATCAAAATACAAGAACATACGCATTCAATGATTTCCATTTCGCACACGGTACTCTTTAATCGACGGAATGGTTGAACGAGTTACTGCTTCTCATTGGCTCACCCCGCATATCAGTAAGTAAGTTTCAATAGTTTGAAAATACCGGCGAGAGGTGTGGGTGAACACGACGAGTCGAGTTTCGTGTTCGCCGGTCCGATAGCGATGTGACACGGGTTCTCCGGCGACGGTGGTGGTGCCGAAAGCGTGGAAGGTGGGAAACGCGATAGTGGTGGTTCGGCCGGAGGTGGGAGAGGCACCCACACGCGTAGCGCGCTCGCACACCTCGCACACGGAGCACAGTCATTTGCGACACCCACCGCGATCGAGGTATCACACGAGTGGACGACACGGGTTCTCTCGGTTTAACCCCTGTCCTTTTTTTCTCCCCCTCTTTGCATACAGCGGGAACCAAAAGTGAGTACACGCATCGAGAGATTTTACAAATTGGACGGCGATAGACGTACTTAGCGCGTAGCGATAGGTTCTAAGAGATTCGAAGATTTATGCACGCGTTTGCTTTTGACTTCCACTGTACGCGTCTCTTTGCGACACTCCGGAGGAACTTAGATGGGAACACGGTGTATCCTGGTATCCTCTATACGCGCGCACACGCGGTACATACGTATTATATGTATTGAGAAAGCGTACGCGCGCGCACTTGCACGATAACGCCGCGTCGCGAGTACACGGAGCTCGTAAACGGTCGTACGCACACAAGGAGAGGTTCGAACACGGGTCCCGGTGCCGCAGCGTGGTCGGCTATCCCCATAAAAGCGACGGACTCGACCGGGCTGCCGACAGTTGTCATCGTCGAGCTACATCGGAGCAACGCGTACCGTTTGCGCTCTTCTAGCCACGTCGACTTCGCGATCTTACGCTACGTCTGGGTGTCACCTCGTTCATCAATTTTTTTTATAGAACGAGAACCGGAGGATACGTTCGATTCAAAGAAAAACAGAGAAGATTCTTCTTGAATAGTCAGAATTCGAAGACGAAGGAGAGGAGAACCGATAAGATTCGCTCGTCGGCGAATAACGATACCGCGAAAGATCGTCGAGACGGACCGTCGGTCCGATTCGACGGTAATCCAAGCCCGGAAGCGAGATCGATCCCCGATTCCGTCGTACACGTGGTCGAAAACTATTATAAGAGAGTCGCCGGCAATACCGAGCGCGAGCGGCAGACAGAGCGACGCTCCCGCGGACGCAGCCGTGTATCCTGTCTCGTCTTTCGGTGCGTATAGAATTAAATTGGTCGGTGGCAGGTAGACGACGTGTACGTCGCGTCGCGTGGTACGAAAAAGCGAATCGTCGTCGCCGTGGCGCAAGCGCGCGACCAGAAGCTTTTTCGAGCGAGAGCCAGCCGGAGACGGAGGTACGTCGTCGTGCCGATGATCGGGACACGTCGGACTCAGCGGCGGCACGGGTGTAGAGAGCAAGTCGGGTAACAGCTTCCCACCGAGTCAGTCACTCACTCGCGGCAGTCACGCGGCGACCGTATCAGACGCACGCTGCTCCGTTGGTTCGCGTGGAAACAGGTCGGTGGTGAACCAAATATAATTGTACCGAGCTCTGCGAGAGCGAGTCGGGAAAAGTGTCGCTAATTGGAAATATGTAACTACGTCTGGTCCGAGGTTCCGAGATACGAGCCGGCGAGTCGAACGCCAGGTCTTATCGGTGTTGAACGGTTCGGTTCTCTCGGGCTCGAGGAGTAACGGATCGGATGCTCGTGCCGGCATTGTTGCACCGCGAGCTCTCGTAAGAGTCGCGAGGCGGAGTTGCGTGGAAGAAGTGCGCCGGTTAAAACGGAGACAGAGGAAGAGAGAGAGACGGAGTGTGGCGAGCTCTCGAAACTCGTCGTCGTCGTCGTCGCCTCACTGCTCGTGTACCTACTGCACCGCCTTATAAAACGCTCGCGCGGTAACACGGGAAGAGAGAAGAGCGTCGGGGACGTTAGACTCGCGTACGAACTCCGTGCCCGGTGAAAGAAACGATAGCGCGAAAAAAGGAGTGCACACACGCGTGGAAAGAAGGAGGGAAGAAGGAACGAGATAAATACGCGTCGAGCGTCGGCGTCGTTGGCAGGAGAGAGACGAACGAACCTGCGTGTTGTGTGTACCTCGGCCTATTGAGCCGTCCGATGCGCTCGTCGTAGGTGTCTCGAACGGAACCGCGACGCGTCGCGTTATCAGCAGTAAATATTGTGACTAGCGAACGACCTTTTGCAGCACCGATCGGCTCTAACCGTATTGTCGCGCTTTGCTTGCAGTTTTCTTCGCGAAAATCGTGCGGCGCGCCTCCTCCTCCCCCTTTCGAATTCGTGGAGCTCTCTTTCACGGACCGTGGATCGTCGTCGCTTCGTCACGTGGCATACGGAGAGGAGACGCGGTGGTGTGAGACGAGAGGCAGTGGCCGAGAGAGTGCAGAAAGTTTTGTGCAGTGAACGGTCGTTAATAGACCAGTGCCGTGGCTCCGAATAACAGACCAGAGGAGAAAGAGAAGCACGAGCAGTGTTTCGAAAGGAGATAGACGGTGCGAGATAGAACGCGTACAAGAGAGAGAAGCGCGTTTAGTAACGTCCGCGTGTGCCAGACGAGAGACAGAAGATACGATTCGCCGACGGACTTTTTTCAAATTTGCCGAGATGCGTTTCCACGGTGGTCTGCTGGTGGTGATCCTGCTGGTCGTCGTCTCCTGCCCTTTGACCGTCCGCACGCGCAGGGTCGCGCCTCTGATCGAGGAGGACTGGGCCAGAAGACCTCACCGCGCCGCCGGTAAGTCTCGCTCGGTCGAAGCATATACTTACATACGTTCGACGTTCGCGAGTCGATTCGCGGAATCGGTGGTCGCGCGTGTCGCGGTTTCGGGCCCGGGATATTTCGTCAGAACGCGAGCAGTTTCTTTTCCTTTAAAGGTCGGAGAACGCTCGAAAATAACGAGGCTCTTCGCCGTGACTCTCGTATTTACGTAACGAAGTCGCCACGTGAAAAAGGCGGGAATCGAACTCCTCTCGATCGTCTACTTCGAATCGGTGCCGCGTGACTCATTCTCGTTCTCCCCTTTGCCGGCGAGGAAACGCCGCCGCGCCGCCGCCGCACACACCGGTGCATATCCTTCTCGAACTTCTCGCGATCTTATCTCGGCCTCGACTATCTTCCAAAATTACACGCTAAACCGAAGAACCCCCGTTATCGAGTTGAGAACATAAAAGGTTCACGCTTTGTTCCTTGTAACGTTCGCGCGACCGGTCGAGGATAAAAAGAGCTGGCAGGAAGAAGCGCGCCGGTTCTTAAACGCTCGCACTCGCTGACCCAGATGTCGGAATAAGTTAATAATGCGTATTCGCAGTTACCCCGTTCAGTCGCTGTTTGTTCGTACTTACCGTCGAACCGATTCCGGAACGCGTTCGTCGCGCGACATTTCGGATCGCTCGCTCGATCGTCTCGAGTGATCCGTTGCGTTGTAGAACAGACATACGCAGAGATCGAACGATTTGAGCAAAAATGTTTCCAGCGAGGAAATGCGGTTGTGCAGCCGGGGATTAATTACAGTTGCTTCTAGATTACGTAGCGTAATACTTACCTTTAATAACGATCGGATTACCCGATGAGATATCGTATTCGGACTGGCAGTAATCAATTTAACGAATGAAGACCGAAAAACGGCGGGACCGTACCGAACCAATGTTAATCGAGTCAATTACATACCTGTCTGTCCAGCGTCTAATTTAATTTACTATTAAGAAAGAACAGGTTCCGTTCCTGGTCCTGCCCTTCTAGTGGAAACAAATTATTCAGTCTCGTGATTTATCAGTGGCTTTTAAATTATTGCAAGTAAAATTGCTTCTTTCGACTCGATATAAGATAGATATTTGATAAAATTGAACGAGAGCAAAGTGGGAGAACAATCTACTGCTTTCGGAGACTGGAACTTCGTACGGTTCATTTATTAGACGTCAGAAATTACGTTATTTGACGAAAATCTGTTGAGCAGGCCTCCTCTGGTTCAGAGCCTCGGACGCGGGTCATCGGGACGCTGTTTATAAAGCGTGGAAGTCAAAGTATATTCGCCGAGGCATAAATTATACCGTCGGTTTCGGCTCGAATCTGTAAACATACTTAGCGCGAACGATACGCGGCTCTCGTCGCCGGCGTTGACATTTTTGCGACATCGCCACGCTGCGTAGTTTCACCGTTTTCTTTCCCGTCGCATCGTTCGGATTGCTCGCGCTCTACGTACACGTATATAACGTAAGTATATATCGGAACAGCCGATAACCCGTTTAACTGCACCCACATACCGAGCCGGATTTTTAACGCCCGACTCGGAAACAACTCGTGAACTATACGTCGACCCGAACGCCCGTAACAGAGAGAGATTTACCGCTCTGGGACACGGCCAATGGAAAATCCATTTTATCGGCCTCGTTTTAGACGCGCATCCGGAGACATTTCGCTGATACCGTCCGAGTTAAAAATCGTTCGGTGCGTCGCGTCGTAGTAATTCATGCGATCGATGCAACGCTCGATATACATGTGTAGNGGGGGAAAAAAGACGAGAGCTACACCGTCGTCGCGTCGCGTCGGTACCGTCGTCGAGAACGAGAGTTCCATGGAAGGAGGCGGCCGAGCAGAGTATCGAAAGCAAGACGAGTAGTCTCTCTCCCGATGCGATTCGATCGTGTGAACCAGCCACGCTCGATTCCCTTCTTTTCGTTCTTCCTTTCTCTCTGCCCCTTTTACTTCGACGCCACTTTTTTCCGCGCGCCCGCAGCTTTATCCTTTTTGCCCCCTCAATTTCTCTATCGAACGCTCCGCTCGCTCTCCCGGCCTTCCGCGTTTCCAAAGGTGCAACGTCCTTCGATTCGCGTCGTCGGGTCGCCCATTCGAAACCGAAGCTGCTCTTCGGCCTTCGGCTGTATAAAATAAAATTACGTGGAGAAAGCCCATGGGTAGTAGAAGTGATAAAACGCGTGCGACCTATTTTTGTATAGGCAAAGGATTCCCGTGCGCTCTCCTGCGCTGCGGTACCGTGACATTTGCCGTTCTCCGGTTGTTTTTATTCGTAGGTGCACGTAACGTACGTGCCTGGCGGGTCTTAAACCGACGGCCACGAGCCAAGGTGAAAATGCACCGGCATGCGAACTCCGAGTCGAAAGTTTATATCGTGAACGCTAAGTGGGTGTATTACGTGAGCCGAATATGGGCGTCGCCGATGATTTACGGAGATGAATTCCCGTTTGACGGAATCCGAACGTACGTTGACTTCCACTACCGCCAATCGTAAAGTAACAGTGCATATGGTGTCGTACGCGAACTGCGTCCGCGTTGGCGGTATGCGAATTTGCATTCGCGAATTTATTCTTTGATTTTCTATAGATGCGTCGAATCAATCGAAGGTAGCGAATTAAAGGAAGTCGGCCTATACTGTTAAAAATATCATTAAATTTAATGTAGTTTTCGTGAAAAATTATACATTAAATTTAATGCACTTTTCATGAAAAAGAATACATTAAATTTAAGTTCTTCGTATATTAAACAAATATTTATGCAAATTTACCATAAAATTAATGAATTTTCAAGAAAATTTAATGAACTTTGAGAAAATTTAATGTACCGTTCATGAAAATTGATGAATGAAACCAGCAATGAATATTTAATGAAATTCTTCATTAAACTTAATAAAAAAATACGTGAATATTTCTTCATGCCTTTCTTCATCAAGTCCAATGACAAATTTTTAACAGTGTACGGTCTGCAAAGGTCGGTTTCTGGGAACGAGGATCCGAGCCCGGGATAATTTAGAACGGTTCAATTTACGCGNGGTACGTTTCGTTTAGCGTTCGATACTTACGAGCGCGATCGACTAAATTTTCCAATCGATTTAACGAAAGAAGCGCGGCTTTCCGATTGTCTTCGAATAATAAACAATTGATTTTACGTAACTATTTATCGATAGTCGGAGCAAATGATCCGTTGCCAATGAAATTCTAGATGCTATCTATCAATCGCCTCGTTCTATTGCCAGAACGGCGCACATTATTCCAATGACAATAGATCCTGAAAATTTGACCGTCGAATCGTTCGGTTTCTCCGTGTTAACAATTTTGACGAACGCAATAATTTATCGCTATTAATCGCTATTAACGCGTTTTCGCGTCGATGGAAGTATCGTATCGATAATCGGGTTGAGGCTGATACAATATTTGTCACTTAAAATTCTCGCGCTCGCTGTTTGCCTTCGCGTTCGTATTACGATAAGAACGCGGCCATATTCTTTTCCACACGTATTTGCATATTTTTTTATTTATTAGAAGGCATCGTCGCGATGCTGGATCGCGGAATTCTGTTTGTTATTACGCGCCGTTCGTCGCATAATTGCGCAATGTTTTTGTAGTTTCGATTGTGAAGCGTATCTCGGGAGCCTTCGTCGAGAGTACGTAGAACAAGGTCGGCCANTTTGATTTTCTATAGATGCGTCGAATCAATCGAAGGTAGCGAATTAAAGGAAGTCGGCCTATACTGTTAAAAATATCATTAAATTTAATGTAGTTTTCGTGAAAAATTATACATTAAATTTAATNTACAATATTTGTCACTTAAAATTCTCGCGCTCGCTGTTTGCCTTCGCGTTCGTATTACGATAAGAACGCGGCCATATTCTTTTCCACACGTATTTGCATATTTTTTTATTTATTAGAAGGCATCGTCGCGATGCTGGATCGCGGAATTCTGTTTGTTATTACGCGCCGTTCGTCGCATAATTGCGCAATGTTTTTGTAGTTTCGATTGTGAAGCGTATCTCGGGAGCCTTCGTCGAGAGTACGTAGAACAAGGTCGGCCAGTGAGGACGTGGCGTTAATTCCTAATAAACCGCGACGCGATTCCGAACTTACTGTTTCATCCAATGATTAATAGACGCCCGACGTCTACGCAAATGCCCATTTTTACACCGAGCCACCGGTTCGAAACAAATTGCGTCTGCGATTAGACATTCCCTTTTCTAGCTGAACAGGATACGAATTTTATGCATCACAGAAAGGTACAAAAGGATGTGGAATATCAAACGCGAAATGCCTATTGTTAGTTACGAAGTATGCGTCGGTCCGACGTGTGTGAATCGTTTAAAAAATAAATTGCACGAGGTTCGGGTTCGACTTTCGACGACGGAGAAGCTAGTATCCGATCGGTTAAGTGTGGATCGTCGCGCGCAGAGAGATCTAAGTGGTTCGCTCTTCTCCTTTATAAGGATCTATCGTCCAGTGTCCTCTCTTACTCTTGTCTTACCTGTTTCACGGCTACTGCCTTATCTAGCCGCGGTGCGCTCGGTGTTCGGATGTTCGAAAACCGCGAGGCGAAAATCGCTTTTCGATCGCGGGCAAACGAGAACGATCGAGAGCGTCTCTCAGATAGTCGTTTTATCGTCGGGTGACATCACGTTGCACCATTTTATTCGATTATCGTGGCAGCAATAAAAACGGGAGCAACGATATCTCTCGCCGTCGAACGAATTAACCGATCGTTATTAACCTCGTATCTCTCGATTCGTGGAAATCTACGGAAATTCTTAATAACCCCGCTCATTCATATTTTCGAGACCGTCGTTCAAAGAGGAGAACAAACGAATCAAAGTCCTTGTGAATGCAAAAAAATTGCGAGCCTGTCCGTTAAAATGTATTTGACTTACGAGAACGTATTTGAAATCACGTTTTCAGTCAGCGACCGGTTTTTATTCCTCAATGTTTATATGCCGTTTAAACCGGAACGTAGAAGTTGTGTGGGAGATGGACTCGTTGTAAAATACTACAATGGAGAAAATCCGGTGGACGGCCGGGTTACCATAAAATCTCTGACAATTAACCTAACAGGACAGGCCTAATCGCGACCGTGGCGAAAGAAAACGACGGGACGCAGCCTGGAAGTTCTGTTCAGGAGGAAATAAAACTGGACCTAGCCGTAAACGCTTGTCGGGACAGGAGGGAAAAATCCCATCTGGTGGACAGTCATTTGTCCGTAGCCGGCCGTCCTACCTTGATCGATTTCTGGTAGCTAACTGCGGCTACCTGTCGACCCTGACGGTTTCCGTACACATTACCAAGAGTTTTTGGTAAATCCCCTTATACATGGCCGGTCCCTTGCCTCGCCGAAGCGGACAGAGAATTTTCCGTCCAACAGATTGAGTCGTCCGTCCCGACATACACGAGACGCGTCGTTCAAATCACTCGCTTCTTCGTCTGAAGGAAAATTTTATCTCCCAAGAATTATGAACTTGACTATGAATTTGCAACGACGATACAAGCGAATAAATCAAACAATTCCCAAGCGAGGCGATTCGATCTCAAGTTCCGACCTCACGCGAGCATTCCAGACGCAAGGCGACGCGGTGCAGGAGAGAAAGGGAAGCAGAGATGGGATTCTTAATCGCGGGTATCACAGTAGAAAAGCGCGGCGATACACCATCATCGGGGAATTACCGCGTTCAAACGATTTCCGCGAACACCGTTCTCGGTTTTCGTCGGATAAATTTTTTCCGAGCAAATAACCCATAGCGAGCGCTTTAAGGTCCCTTAAGGTCTCGCGTAAATGGATCTTATTCACGTGCGGCGATATCTCCTCTCTCTCCTCTCTCGCGAACGGTACACACTCACCGTGATTCTCGCAACGCGATTCGCGGCTAATTGGCCGCAGCCACGAGGACAACGTGGCCGTTGTGCGTTAAAGAAGTTTAGCGAGCGAAGTAAGTAGGTAAATCGCGAGCGGGGACCGCCTCCGGCGTCCGTCCCAAAGCCAAAGCGCTATTCGTCAATCCGCGGTAACGACCAAGGCCTACCACCTCCGTAAAGCGAGTAGTTTGCCCTTGTACGGACTACGGATGACGACGCATCTCCCTTCACCGTTCTTCGATCATTTTAGAATCGATCCGATCGAACTTCCCCGTAAAACAGCTTTTTGTCACCTGACGCTTGCATACCCTCGGCGATGCAAGGAATTCCAAGCTCGTTATCGCTACTTATAATTATTTTGATCGTCAGCTCATGATTCTGTATAAGTACGGCTTGGGACAGTGAAGTTTAGCCAGGATCTATGTACGTATGCGTCTCTTAGCGGGAGAATAATTAATGTCGTTAAATTAGTTTTAAAAATGTATTGAAAAACGACATTAATTATTACTAGACCTAATACATATCGAAATTTTAATGTGTCTCACTAGGGAACGCACACAAACGCAGGAGGTGGCTAAACTTCTCTGTCCCAAGCCGAACAGTTCTTAAATTGTGAATGTGGTCATAAATTATGTCTAATTCACGACCCCAACGTATCGACCTAATTACGAAGGTATTTTTAATTCGGGAAATCGCGTATTCTCCCCGCGTTACGACACGCGGGACACGGGACGACTCGTGGTTTCTCTCTGGTTAGCTGTCTATTCGTTTGGTCATTCGATTCGTCTAGCGACGCGTCTGGGATATTTTTTGCCGCGATATTCTCGGTGCCGTATTTCATTTTTGTCGATGTGACGTTTATCACGCGTTCTAGAACGACCTCTCTCTTCGTCGAAACGACAGCGGTGGTTTTATTTTAGCCCGCGTATAAATCATATAGTCCTTTGAATTTTCACGTTCATTTGGAATGTTTCCCTCGAGTCCGGGAGATAGCAGTGACATAACGTTAGTCGTCTCAATTTTTTTAAGTATCAATTTAGAGATTTCGATCGCTTCGTCCGCCGATTACGTCTCCGTTCGCTTCAGTCGCTTATCGAACCGGTAATCGGAGTTCGAATCGGTGTTTACTTTTTCGTATCGAATATTGTGTGGTTCACGTATTTCGTTCGTCGCGCTCGCGCGTTGTATTTTCTGTCCAATTTGTAAAGCCGCGACGGAATTAATGCGCGGCGGTAAGGGGAGTTCGAATGGATTTGTTCGGCTTTCTCCGGTAACGTGTCGCGGCTCACATGGTAGCCGATGTTAATCACGCTACTCGCTACTGCACGTCGCGCGGGTACGGTTTAATCGCGTGACAAATATATAGACAGAGCGAGCGTATATCGGGTTGGCTCGGGTCGAACAATTTATATAGGGAGGAATGCGCGAGACTCGGCACACCTCAAAGGATCATACGTCGCGAGTCACGTGTGTCGAGAGCTGGGAAGACGCGCCTCTCTCGATTTATGAATAGGTCCGTCTCTTAACCGTTCAATTCGCACGTGAGAACGCTTTGAACCGGTCGAATAAAAAGATCCAACCGAAATAACTCGAACGGGGCTCGAAACGGAATCGCGGAACCGAGTCCCGAGTATTTTCGCGCAAAATAAAACATTTATCTTGTAAACAGATCGAGACGGGCGTCGTGTGTGACTCACTCGTTATATTTCGTGCACGTTTAATTCTTGATACGATTTAAGACCGTGGTCAGAGACGAAGGCGGCGGCTTTGGCCGGCTACCGGTTTAATAACCGTGGCTTATCGTTTGGTACATCGCACTTTTCAATTGTTTGCCACCGAAGATGGTGTGGGACTGTAAGCGCCGCGATATGATAAACGCAAGTGTCGCGCGGTGTTTTGACTTGCCCGAATACTTCGGAAACACGATATCTCGCGCTTGTTTATTTTAAGAACCGCGATCCCTGCACGCGCCACCTAACCGAGAAAATCCATCGTTCTCTCCTCCGATCGGCGGCCCGACCGGGCCCCGGACGAATCGGTGGTCGCCGTTCGAATCGATTCGATGATTTTCGCGTTTCTTGCAAAGATCTCTGTCGAAGGGAGGTCGTCGTCTTTCTCTCTCCGTGGCTCTGTTTCCGACGACGAGTGTCGCATGCGAGAAAGGCTGCATCGCCGAGGAGAGGCACGCGTATATTTAGACGGGCTGCAGACACAAAACGACTTACCACCACCACTGGTGTGTTTCTTCGCTCCTCTCTCTTTCCCTCGCCTTTTTGCGAGCTTCCTCGCGTTTTTTCCGCGTTTTATTTCTCATCGCTACGACGAGCCGAGAACTCCCTACCTCGGTTAATTAATAGAAAAATTGGTCGCATCGGTTGTTGCAATTGGAACGCACGAATCGAGTCGGTCACGAACGTTTTATTTCATATAGAAATCTATCGATCGACGTTCGATCAGATAAGTTTCCGATTTTGTTCGACGCCGTATCGAACGACGTCCGTAATAAAGCAGCCAACGACCTCGGAAAATGCGGGGGGGGAGGGAATTTCTTTAATAGTTTCCAGCGCGTTAGGCGTTTGTCCAACCGGCGCGCTGCACTTATCGTATATCTTTTCGCGATATTCGATGCGCGTTTACCGTAAAGTTAAAACTCGCGAACTAATGAACTGAAAAGGAATGCACTCTGAAAATAATTCCGCACGGAGTTTTTCGAGCTCTCTAGCTCCCCGCTAAGATCCTTTTTATATTTAACGCTCGGCACGCGGAGTAGATAATCTAGAGTAAATAGAAATTGCGCAAGAGCGGCGATGAAAGTGAGATTCGTTCACGGTCCTCTAACCGTTCATTAAGACGCGTGCATAATGCTATCTGATCGATGATTGAATCATAGCAACCGGACAGGGCACGGCAGGATACACAAAATAGCCTGTCCGCTCGCATTACCTGTCGAACGCTATTTAGGTGTGGTTTTGCGCCCGACGCATTCCACCGCGACCGATCGGTTTTGTCGTTAACGCTTTCGGTGTTTCGCGTCGCGGCTATTAACTGTTAACAGGATCCCGTTTCCCGGGTCGCGACAAAGCCCGAGAGTCGAATCGATCTTCCGGGCAAACGGCACCGACGACGGCCCGACGATGTAATAATTGTTATTTCATACGTCTTGGCATCGGCGAATACCGGGCATAACGATGTATTAAATAATTTCATATTAATAGTATCCCGGTCGCGAAATAGACGGCGGGGTAGACTCGATGAAGTAATTGCTATTTCCTCCGCATTTTGGCATTACCGTATAACGAGAGAGCAATTAACGTAACGAGCGAATTTGGAACAAACAGTTGGAACGGCGCGGCTCGAAATCATTGCTATTTCGTACGAAAGCCAGGTTAACCGCTCTCTCCCCCCAACGGGCGACGCGATATTGTGACATATGATGACACGTTATGACGGTGCAGTATCGCGAGGTCCATCAACGATCCGCGTCATTCATCCTAGCTAATAGCTGGCGAATGACACTAATTTTAATTCGCACGCGACCGCGCCGCACGCGCTCCCGCCGCTCTTTTATTGGATGCCCCGACCAATAGAACCGCTGACTTGCAACATTATTCCACCAGCTGTCTCAATTCGCTAAATCAGTGACCACGTATGCATTTAGTTGGCCGTTTTCTTAACCCATTCATGGCGAGCCGTAAAAATAAACCACAACGTCAGACGGTTTTATTGCTTTGCCCCCAACGAGGCACGGAGCCTAGATCCCGCAATTACGTCCATACAGATGAACAAATTACGTTTCGCACGTCGACGACGATTTCTTTACGGTTTTCGCGCGAACGACGTTGAATCGGACGCGCGATCTCGTTCGACATTGTATGCAGATAGAGGAATTCGTTAATTCCGTCTAAGTGAAATTGACTCGGTACCGAGGGAGAGCGTCGTTTGTCGGTCGGAGAAATTGCGGACGGCGCGGCGGCGTCTGTCTCTCGTTCCAGAGAGAATTGTCATCCGGAATACGTGACGGCGAACCGATATTCACGGACAGTTACGTCCCGAGCCGGTCTCATTGTAACCAAATCAAACAATGTAAACCCGTGGGCCTTAATTCCGTCTGGGTTATCGACGATCATTCATTATGTAGGCGACCGTCTCTCGTGCTCACCTCGCTCCGGAGAAATTGCTAGCGCCGTCCGTGTAATTTACATGTCGGAAAATGATACACGCCTCGGGTTCACGGAATTTCGTCGAAGTCGATATCGAAATAGAAAGAAACGCGAGTCACGTAGTATTAAATGCATAGAACAGTTTCGGTGACTAATCGTTCGTTATATACGGTCGTTATTGACCGTCAGGCGGAATCGAATTCGGCGAATGAATAATCCCCGTGCAAACATTGACCAATTATCGGTCTGTCTCAAGGCCTTTACCTTTCTCCCGGGGCTCGTCTGGATTCGGTGAATGAACGAGCGAGAAAGAGAGAGACAGAGAGATTGCGAAACGCACGCGGCGGATGGGCGTGAAAAATAGGCCTCGTTTACTCAAGTAGTTTAACGCGCAGGCCACTATCCGAGGTTGCGGCTTCCTTCTTCCTTCTTCCTCGCTCGGGTAATCCGGTTTAATGCACCATCGTTTTATATTACGCGAGCCTCCGCGCGTTTCGCTCTGACAGCCAAAACATTGTTGGCAAAACGGAACGCGGCTAGCGATAAATCACGTCGTCGTGACTGTGACTCGATCGAATTTCTCGGTTTGCTTCTGAAATCGGAACGGTCTCGGTTTCGGTGCTAGGGTGTCGAGCCACGGTCAACCCTTCGACCGCGATTTCACGCTACCGAAATCGTCCCGTGACACGCGTTCCGTGTTAGGAAATTAGGAAAACGTGCTACGGTTTTACGGGGTTGAAATCGCTTTTCCAATTGTACATAATACGGATGAGATCTGTCGGTAAACCGGCACCTGCGAACTTCTTTCAATTTCCTGGAAGGCTCGTGCTTCTAGCATTACGAACGTACACGCACGAGGGATCGATGGCGTGCGGTTTGTTTACGCCAGTATAACCAGACCGTTACATTATTGCACGATTCTGACGCGTTTCGTCCTTTCGCGAAATTTTATTGTTAAAACGTGACGCCTCGCGGATTTCTGAAACCCGTCTAGACTTTTTACGAAAGCCATGAATAAATAGGCTTACGCGCGCCGATCCACGGTTGCATAATTTCGCGTGATCAGAATTATAGTTCGCCGTTCCAACGATTACGCGAACGCTGGTACTTTTTAACAATGTCTCCTCGGTGGATCGTTTTATTCAGTTCGTTATGGATCGTTTATCGGATCTCTTGAACAATTATGCCCCCGCGGTAGTTGGATATTTTATTTGGAAGGAATCGTGGAATCGTGGCTCGAATTTCTTTGCTCGGCCGGCTAGAGGCATCGACATGAGAGTCACGTCAATTCCTTTCGAATGCCCATAGTAGAGGCGAAATCGTCCCGTGTATCGTTCGTTTTCTTTTCGTACTTACTCGTTTACACGCCGAAGAACGTAGAACGTTTTTATCCATTCCGTTAGCAAGTTTACCGGTCGTACGATCCGGGATTCGGAAAAAAGTCAGCTGTGCCGGCCTTTCGTTTCTCCGCGCCGTGTTTCTGTAACGAGTCACCGCCGGGGGAAAAAAGACGAGAGCTACACCGTCGTCGCGTCGCGTCGGTACCGTCGTCGAGAACGAGAGTTCCATGGAAGGAGGCGGCCGAGCAGAGTATCGAAAGCAAGACGAGTAGTCTCTCTCCCGATGCGATTCGATCGTGTGAACCAGCCACGCTCGATTCCCTTCTTTTCGTTCTTCCTTTCTCTCTGCCCCTTTTACTTCGACGCCACTTTTTTCCGCGCGCCCGCAGCTTTATCCTTTTTGCCCCCTCAATTTCTCTATCGAACGCTCCGCTCGCTCTCCCGGCCTTCCGCGTTTCCAAAGGTGCAACGTCCTTCGATTCGCGTCGTCGGGTCGCCCATTCGAAACCGAAGCTGCTCTTCGGCCTTCGGCTGTATAAAATAAAATTACGTGGAGAAAGCCCGTGGGTAGTAGAAGTGATAAAACGCGTGCGACCTATTTTTGTATAGGCAAAGGATTCCCGTGCGCTCTCCTGCGCTGCGGTACCGTGACATTTGCCGTTCTCCGGTTGTTTTTATTCGTAGGTGCACGTAACGTACGTGCCTGGCGGGTCTTAAACCGACGGCCACGAGCCAAGGTGAAAATGCACCGGCATGCGAACTCCGAGTCGAAAGTTTATATCGTGAACGCTAAGTGGGTGTATTACGTGAGCCGAATATGGGCGTCGCCGATGATTTACGGAGATGAATTCCCGTTTGACGGAATCCGAACGTACGTTGACTTCCACTACCGCCAATCGTAAAGTAACAGTGCATATGGTGTCGTACGCGAACTGCGTCCGCGTTGGCGGTATGCGAATTTGCATTCGCGAATTTATTCTTTGATTTTCTATAGATGCGTCGAATCAATCGAAGGTAGCGAATTAAAGGAAGTCGGCCTATACTGTTAAAAATATCATTAAATTTAATGTAGTTTTCGTGAAAAATTATACATTAAATTTAATGCACTTTTCATGAAAAAGAATACATTAAATTTAAGTTCTTCGTATATTAAACAAATATTTATGCAAATTTACCATAAAATTAATGAATTTTCAAGAAAATTTAATGAACTTTGAGAAAATTTAATGTACCGTTCATGAAAATTGATGAATGAAACCAGCAATGAATATTTAATGAAATTCTTCATTAAACTTAATAAAAAAATACGTGAATATTTCTTCATGCCTTTCTTCATCAAGTCCAATGACAAATTTTTAACAGTGTACGGTCTGCAACAGTCGGTTTCTGGGAACGAGGATCCGAGCCCGGGATAATTTAGAACGGTTCAATTTACGCGAGAAGGGATGAAAAGAATCGCGAGACCTCGGCACGGGCAAAAAATCAAATTTTTTCGTTCGAAAGGGTATCGGGCATAAATCACGCGAGAGCTCGTGAATAAAGCCGGGCGCGCAACCGGTTTCACGCGGGTCACGGGAATCTAGAAAAAAGGGATCTCGGCGATGATTCCCTTCGAGCCGGTCTAATACCTACGCGCGGCGGATTAACGATCGGGGAACATCGGTAAATTGTAATCGCGGAATCGCGAGCGACAGATTCCACGGTGGCCCCCGTGAGAAACCAGACTTAAGGAGCACGTGGGAACTGGGAACGCCGGCAGGCGCCAACCGACTCATCGCCCCGTTAAGCGCCGTGCACGTCGATAAACAATTCCGCGAGCCGAACGTTCTTGCCACCTGACATCTTTAACAGATCGCGGCTAAAGCGTACGCAGCAAGTTTTATTCCCGCTGCCAAAAATAGAATTCCGATTTCACGGAAAAATTCGATGTGTACAAAATACAAGGAATCGATGCGATATATACATAATACGTTTTTTATTTTTGAAGTACAAAGGAAATCTCGATCTACATTTCATTTTTTAAATACACTGCAATTGTGAGAACAATTGGCGTCGGTGGAAGAGTGACGTTGTTAAATTCCTCGGTGAGGCCTGGACGATCAAAGCCGCGTTATCGGAAGTTGGCGAATCTCGGTGAAACGCGCTGCGATGCCTCGGATTGGCCGCCGGTTATCTTTCATCTGCGACGAGATCGTCAGAACTCGTGCGCAAACAGGCTTCCTCAGAACCTTGAGAGCGAAGCCTGCGGTGATGCGCTTTCCCGTGGAATTCTGCGTAACTTGGTTAATCTGTGACCAAGACTCCGGCACGGATCGCCTGGAATTTGTTCCACGATCCTTCTTCCAGCAACAAAAATCTACGCTCTGCCCCCTCATCGGTATCGAGATCGCTCGAATAATACGAGGCGGGTACCTAATGAAAAATGGAAACATTTTAAAGAAACCTCAAATGAGGAAATACAAAAGGAGATAATGTATAAGTTCGACGATATCGAAATGGATTGAATAATATAAGGAGGATTAAGGAAAATTATAACATTTGAAGAAATACAACAGTTGTCCCGTTGTATTAAAGATATGAGCCGACGGCTGAGTAAAAACTGAGACGGTTATCCTTGGACAAAATTTCCTGCGTCCGATTCTCGGTAAGGAATCAATCGTCGTTGCAGTGGAATCGGATGAGCGTTCCTCAGACTCCGAATGTATTATTCATCCGCGGCGTTGAACCCAGCAGGAAAATTACTGCTATCGCTGAATGATTTCTTGTTAGATCACGGGCGTGGTATTTCCTACCGTGAAACGAATCCAGAGTAATTTTCCCCGACGCGCGCGCGACGCTTCGGGCGTCTGAAAAAAACCCCCGTGATGAAGAAATCCCCATTGTCGCGTGAGCTATCAATTAATTGGGGCAATTAACACTTTTTTCCCTCTTTCCTTTCCCACTAGCTGAAAACTGTTGCTTCCGCTCGGTTTCTAAATCTGAAAATAGAATCAATTAATACGGAATAGTGTCTAAGTCGAACTTAAGATCGTGGTTGAATTTTTTGCGAAAGATATTCGGAATGGGGTAAATTTCAGCGAATTCCTAGCGGTGAGTCAAGGCGCCGTTTTTAGCCTAGCTATCGGCATCCCCGTCGAGGCAGGCGGGCCTTGTATATGGAACGGGCAAAGGCGCTCACAGAGGGCTGACTGACACCGGGTCCCGAAGGGGGTAGGAAAACCGAGTGAATCGGTCAGTTTTCTTGGCTCGAGAATTGACACGTGCCAGCGGTGCGCTTGACAGTAGTACGAATGAGCCACTCGCCGACAGCGGATCACCCGCTAGACAGATTTGATTTAAGCTTAGGCCTTAAGCCCTGGCAGCCTTCCAACCGTGTTAACTCAATACAATCGGAAGAAACGAGACGACTTTTCGTTTCAGATTCGAATTCAAATCCGATCTCCCCGGTCCCGGCTCCGTACGCCGATTTTTATTAAACCTCTACTACGAGCCGACGCGTCCGACTATTTATCTCGCGAACGCGACGTCGAGGTGCAGTGCGTTATCAAGCGTAGACGAGCGCACGGAACGGGAATTCGTTTGGCGCCGGAAATGTAAAAGTTGTAAGCCGAGCTGGCGCGTTATCTGCGACACTCGCAGACTGGCGACGCGAAAAACGATAGGCTCGGCCGTCCTCGCGTATCCCGTAAGAAACGCTCACTGAGATCAGTCACGATTCCGAGGGTAAAAATAGTCGTCATAATCCTCTTCTCCCTTAAATAGCCCATCGAGTTCAAGGTGACCGTGGTTTTTTAGCAAATCGCCGAGTTTCGACTTCTGTGCTTCATACGTGCACTCGTCAATTGTGTTTCGAACGCAGGGCGCGAGCAGAGAGGTATGGTTATCAACTGCAATCGATGGGACGCGATGGTGGGATCGGCCGAAAGGCTTGGCCAATACAAATGCATTGCATTACGCGTGCACTGACTTGAACCGCGGCGCGGCGGCCGCAAGGTCGGCATTTCTGACGCGCGACATGACATCACGTAGGCGTGCACCGTGGAATATATCGTCTCCTCGCGTATAATATAGTAGGTACCGATGCGCTCGTGCAATTGTTGCGCGTTTCTCAACCCCTTCCTCTCGTTTCGTTCGCATCGCGCGATCCACATCCGCTTTGGCGAACGTTTTTCGTTACGTTTCTTCCTGTATTCAATTCATATTCGCAATGGTTTACATTCGTTGAATTACTATTATTGGTAAAGTGAACGGTTTCCCGTTGCATTTGTTCTGCTGTGTAAAAAGATATGATCGCGTACGTCGCGGTGCAAGACGTACGGTTCGTCCCGAGTCTTATCGTGATTGATTTGTCGTCGTAACGACGTCGCGCCGTTAGAGAAGATTTCGATTGCGGACGAGAGCAACACGGCTCGCGCGGAGATGCAAATCGAGATTCAACGTCTCCAAAGTCTGATTGACGTTGCCGGTTCGCCTGGTGGCACGATCTCGATCCTTTTCGAATATTAATCGTACGGTCTCGCGATTCGCGGCTCGGCTCGGCTCGGCTCGATCGATTACTCAATATACCGTGCCCGTACAGTTCCGTCCGATAAAGCCTGATTTACAGCGATTCTCTAGTCACGGACGATACGCTTCCCGCTGATCCGAAACTTGATTTACATCCGCCGCCGCGGCTACAATTTGAATATGAAAAAATGCGAACAGAACGACTGGAATTGGTATGTACGATACGGCGGACAGATACGAGGGATCAGTGTAAATCAAACTTAACCCCTGCATCCTATCACTCGCCTCTTCCTTTTGCCGGATAGTTACGGCTCTATTTATACTTTGACGTCAGGATCTCACGTCCGTCGTCCTGTCAGTTGTTTTTTATACGAGAACGCTACCTGAGGCGCTCTCAGATCGCAGATCGGATTAGGCGGAAACGCGGGAGCGATTTTGAATCTCGGAAAAATGAGTTCATCAAATGTAAATGGAGGAAAAATGCTAAAAGCGTTTGTTGCGCAATTGGCGATAATAATCGGCGCGCGAGAAATTAACGGACGGCTCGCATGTGTCCGAAAATACATACGACGCAGCGGAGATAACGTCAGAAGAGTAATCACGCCGATAACCCCGCGCTCGTTTGTTTCCATCAATTTCATGCGGTGGGGTCACCGCGGTTGCATGCCGCTCGTATTCCTCTTGACTCACTCGATTCTATACACACAATATCGCTGGTATTTTTACTGACCGACCTCACGCCGCAATTCTTCATCACCGTTCCTTTAATGAACGCGTTCTCGCGCTGTCTGCTCGGCTTTAATTAAAGACGTCTCGAAATTTATTGAGGAAAAAAAAGAGCGTACAATGTCAATTAACGAGCTCCATTATAAATATGAATCATGCAATGAAAAATTCTGTCTCTCGTCCCTGCGCTTGGCTTCTTCGATCTCGATTGTATTCGGAGGATAAAAGGAACGATGAGACGCTTCGTTTCTTTTGCCTCCTCGGCGACTCCTCTATTTCCCGCATCTCGCATCGCGTGAATGAACGACCGAGCGCCGGACCCACCAATTTTTCCTCATATGCCCCGTTAACCTTCCCAGTCCCTCGGTCGTACAGTGATCTGCAAACGCAGTTTTTGTGGGCGAAAGTAAAAATATCACCTTAACTTTCTGAAAATTAATATATAACAATTATCTAAAATGAATAACATTTTGGATTTCGTTGTTTTGAAGGAATGTAGTTTATAGGAAAAACATTTCTTTCTAAATACAGACATTGAAAAATCGACTTTTGTCCACAAAAACCGTCTTTTCAGACCACTGTGAGTCGATTCGATTCAAGATTCACTCGTGGACAAAAGCTAAGTCGCTAGAGACGCTTAAGGAACGCGGGCGACATTGTGAGCGTAAATGGGATCTTTAGTCGACGTACATACAATGTCCCAGGTTTAGAATTACGTGCTAACGACTTAATAGTATTAACTTAATGGAATTACCGTCCCGTCGATGTACATATTGCCGGGAACCGGGTCAAAAATGCGCGGGCGATTACGTTTGAGATTCCACGGTTGTAGACGTTCGCTCGGGAGTCCGTCGGTTTATCGGTTATCATCGGTCGTTGGAAATAGTTTCACGGCGCAGCGACGAAAATTCCGCCGGCCGTTTCCTTCTTTTACGGTGTTCCGTCCAAAGCGAATTCCGCGGACGACATACGTTAACGTCTGGCGAGTATTCCAGAACAAAGTGTCGGCGCCTAGGAGCCAACCCCGGGCATTTATCCGTTCGGTACCGGCACAAAACGTGTCTCCGGGCGCGCGTGCATTATATGAAAGGTACGATATACATAGCACGTACGACAACGTAGTAGGGGTAGTGCAGTGGCCCGTGCCTCCTGAAATACACGGACAACCGACTCTCTGGCACTCGGCTCCATTCTGAGTGCTGCACCACAACTCTCTCCCCCGACGCTCCTCTTCACCCTCCTGCCTCTCTTTCGGCCCCTCTTCAAACGCCTCCTCGCGTTGCTCTCTTCACGACTTTCTTTTCTCTTCGACGAACGCCTCGCACGGTTCCTCTCGTCCGGCTAACTTCAAAATTCTCCTCGCAATTAAATCGTTCGACGATTTCGTACGATAGGGAATGTTCGCCGATTTCGATTTTCTAACGATGAAAGACGATTTGAAAAAGGGAGGCGGTCTGGAAAAAGAGAGTTTTTCTTTTCTCTTCTGGTTCGAACGCGGAGGCCGAGTTTTGGCGAAACGCGAGAGACCCGTGACAAATGGTCCCGACGGTTTCTTACCGCATCGTCGTATTCTTTACGAGGCTGTTTCTGTTCGTGGGTTACGTGGCCCCTTACATTTGGCACGCGTTATTCACGCGCACGATACACGCCATGGCGCCTTATACATTCGTCGTGTCTTGTAAATTCTTACGAGAAATCTCGCTCTCCGTATTCAATAATAATCTCGTTTCGCCGAATTGATTTACCGCGATCGGGGGAGCCGCCACGCCGGTTCGTTGATAAATTCGCTAAAAATTGTACAAGTTTATCAATTATTCTTTCCCGGAAGAATTTATTCTGGTCGAGCTAAAAATATCGTCCGGCGACGAGTTCGGTATACTCGAGGAGTTAGTGCCGGCTCGCTAATGCATGCCGTGCTAAAAATTGTAAATTTATTATCGATTATAGCTCGTCAGAATTTATTCTGGTAAGGATAAAAATATCGTTCGACGGCGACGCGGCGCGGGTTAAAGCCGGAGCGCGTAACCGGCGAACGATTCGTTCCTTGTACGTTCAGGTTCCCGCGAATCTCATCGTGAATTCCAGGAACACGGTGTTCCGGCAACTATTCTGAGCGTCTAGGATAACGCGTGGCGCTTCCACCACGCGGGTTCGATGAACCGCGATGAATCCTCACCTCGGGAAAAATACAAAAGGATAGACACCACTGTTAATCCTAAAATATCCCGTGCCGTCCGATGGAGGATCGGACACGCATACTTACTCCCCGCGCGCCCGGTTTCCTCGCGAAAACCTCGTTAAAACCCCGGCCGACGATTATTTTACACGCAACGGAACCACGTTCCAAATTCTGGACATAAAACGTTCAACCCTCGACTTTATTTCCGCTGATACTCAATAAACTGAACGAGTATATTGGTCAGGTTTGACCGGGGGACTCGCAGAAAACTTGGCAGCCACGGTCTCCTCATTTTTACACTTCATTTCGCGTTCAAATCGAATCAAACGTCGATACATAATTCAACGAATTATTCATTCATATTCTCGTTCCATTTCGTCGGTCACGCAAACGTAAAAGAATTCTTTCCTTACTTTCCTCATAATACGATTAGGGGTACTAGAATATTCATCAGGAGGTTAACTTCGATCCCGGAAACAGCATTGTTCTCGTTCGCGTCTTTTTCCTTCCTGCATTAAATAGTCAATTTCAATGAAATCGAACAGGGTACGCGTTGCAACGGGAAGCGAAGTTTCCTCGTATTTGGATATTCGAGGGAACCCGAGCGCGTCATTGTTAAAATAAAAACCAATGACGAGTACGAAAAGGCAGTAGGGCGAGGCGAAGGACGAGCTCTCCGTTTTTACGAATTTCGTCGCGATTCTTTCGTTCCTTCTCGTTTCGCGATCCACCACTTGTTTACTCTCCTGCTCGCTCGAGTCTCGAGTTTCACGTCACCTTTACCATCGTATACGGTCTCGCGACACGTGACGTGCCGATGCACCGAGTCGGTTTTTTATGGACGCGATAGCGCGGCGTCTTCACGCGAAATTCACCTGGAATAGAATTTCCTGAATTCGTTCGAGGTTTCGGTCGGAAACGACGGGATGCAACCGTGGGACGGTAAACGAATGGTGAGGGTATCGACTGGCATCGATTCGGTTCGACTTTTACTTTATATGGACGCGAGTAAGTACGCACGCAACGTGCGTCTGTAAAACTCGATGACGACGTCGGGACGATGACGACGACGATGGACGATCGCGTTAAAAGGCGCTACCGCGCGAGATACACTTGGCGTAGTTGGTGAATGGCCCCTTGATCCAGATTTTTGTAGGGTGATTTTTGCACACTCAGGGCCAACTATATATAGCACCTCGGCATTGCATTGCCAGTTGCCTTCTCGGCCATGCCGTACCGCCGAACGCACTCGCCTATGCCTCGTCTTCGTCCCTAGGTCCTTCTCCCTTTATCGTCTATCGACTAACGATCGTTTTAATCGAAAAATTATAGCTAGTTCTCTTCGCGTTTCTGCGTTCGTACTCGTTGAATCTGCGTCCAATTGCAAAAATATTCTATTTGCGTTCCGTGGAACAAGTCGAATGGAGAGATTCGCGAAAAAGGAACAACAGTTTTTTGTTATCAGCGGCTATTGGTAGTTCGTTCCACTCGAGCTGCGTTCTCGCGGATTCAAGAGTCGTTTCTTCTACGTCTGTGGAGCGACAGTAACATAATTCATCGCTCGCCC
>SMSR01012485.1:0-44029 GCA_019453355.1 Ceratina japonica
AGAGAGAGAGACGAATTCTTTTCAATTTCGTTACACCGCGTGTACAGAACAAAACTCTTTTGAACTCGCCGTACTACTATATAAGACGGCACTGTATTTCAATTCAAAAGATCGTACCGCAAATTTGGAAATGGGTTATTTAGCTTCGCTATAACTATTGTTCTAACTAATTGACAAAGCGATCATTCCTCTAGTTTGCTAGTAATTAAGAACTACTGGCTCTGAATTAATAATGCAACATGCACAAAAGCTACCTGAATGCTAGCTTCGGTCGCGTTAGAAAGGACGTGCTCGCTCCCGTTGCACGATACCGAGGAATTCCGGTGTACGCCCAGGCAGTGGCAAGCGTTCGAAGAAACGTCCGCCTCGGATATCTCGGGGCTGGCGCGAGGCGCGATCGCTAGATTACCGGTGCTACCCCCGTTGCTGGTAACGGCAGTGGCGAGGATCGCGGCTTGCGTAGTCGGAGGACTGTTGGCCGTGAAATCGGTGACCGACCCACCGCCGCTACCGATCCCCGGTTGCTGCTGCTGCTGCTGTTGCTGCTGCTCCGTATTCTCGAGCGCAGCCAACAGCCGCGGACATCTGTCATGGTGCAGTCTCCTATCTACACAAATTAGCATACGATCGTGATACGAGTTAGCCCGGCAGTAATTAGAATAATAGAAATTTAATTTTCAACTGCTACTCGAATCGAAATCCAATTAACTTCAGTACGTGGGATTTCTTTAAGGAGGTTGGGTACCGGAATGAATATGATAAAATCGTTTTGAAAATTATTTTAATCTACTAGTGAAAGCATGGAAAATAGTGTGTTAAAGTTTCAGAACGATTGACAACGTAGTTTTTGAATAAATCTATGTCAAACTTATATCCTTGTACACGGGCTCTTATGGGAGATAGAAGAAATCTTGTCATTATTGTTAAATAGACTGGTTAAAAATGGTAAGATCGTTAAGAGTAAAAGTGTAATAGAATCTTGAAACGTTTTTGAACAATTTGAAACAAGAAAAATGCTAATTTACAAGATAACTGTTTAGATAATTGAACGAAAAGGAAACATATTGATAGGATTCTGGTTGCCAGATTTCACTACTCGCTATAAAACATTTTTAATTCAATAATATTAACTTTTATGTCTATCGTAAGAACATCTTTATATTCTTAACACTAAATAAAGTTATTTCATACTAATTTCTTTCTAAATTCATTGATAAATACAATATTTAACGAATTCAAATTTTTTATCTAAGATTGGTATCACAACAGAGCACCCATTCTAGTGTCGTCAATAGAGTAATTTTTAAAGCCAATAGATTCATTCACTTACTTGACATTTTTAATGATTCCAGTTATGTCATAAGAAGAAAGCTTCGTGCATATTTTTTAGCGCTTAATTCATGAAATCTTTATTGCAGGATACTTTTATCTTTCTTATAGCCGTTTTGTTTGTTTGTCACTCAGCACTTTTCTAAATATGTAAACCTTTCTTTTTTTTTCTCTGCTCGCGGCGATTTCTCTCTACTAGTAAAGGGCCAATGAATCCGTGAAATAAATAAATAAATAAATGTATAGGCATAGGACTCCCCCTCTTACCGCCTGTCCCGTGAGTGATCTACCCAACGTCCTTAAACGTCAAATGCAATGTGAAGATTGAAAAAACCGAGTGGTATTAGAACATAAGGTAGTAGGATATAAAATTTGCTGAATATTTGAAAGAGAAATGCAATGAACTTTTAAACAGTTATCTCGTTTTAAGGCCGTGGACCATTGGAAGCCGGTCATCAATTTTTGAAACGAGAAGCTGAAAGGACGCCGTGAGTTTTAAAGAGAGCTTGATGAAAAGATGTGTATAATAAAGATTGAGATCGGTGCGGGGGATTAATCCCATTTAGGAAGTACAATACTCTTACCTCCGGGTAATCTATTCGGATCAGTGCCGGGCGCGCCTCCCCTGAACGGGTGCCCGTGCTGTTGCTGTTCCCTAAGTAAATTCTGCTCACGTCTCTGCTGCCTTCTGTATAAATACACTCGGTACCTCTTCATTAACCGCCTCTTCCCCCTTCGCCACAGGTGTGCGATATATCTGGGAACACGCGGCCGCGATTACACCGGCACGGAACTGGCAAAAGACAGTTACGAGTGCCGCGCCCCTCTTCATTTCTCGAGTGGACCTCGATAGACCGCCGTCGTTCAACGGTGTGTTTGACGTCCGCTCGCGCGACGTCCCGCAAGTTTTCATTCAGACAGATTTAATGGAACCGTTCAATGCCGCCCTCTGTTTGCGTTGCAATAATAGTTTTCACCGCGTTATGTTAATCGCCGAGTCGCATCTACGAAGGAGAGCCCGGCGCATTGTCCGTCACGCGAGAGACACCGCTTTTCACCCTCGTTCGCCCCGACGTCAATTCGTACTCGAACCAGTGACGCGCGTTTCGACGCGGCTCTCTTCGACGCCGCCAAAGGTAAAAAGACACACGCTCGGATACTCACTTAACGATCTCCGCGTAACACGTAGTCGGCTCCGAAGTATTCGTCGACGAAGCGAGGGTCGACGTCGAGTGAAAACGGGCACGTTCCAGTCGCATTCTCTCCATCTCTCGCTTCTTCGTCTCCGAGAACTGCGTTGCTATCACGACTAAGCACAGATTGATCATGAAGAAGGAACCGATCTGTAACCCAAACAGACTTTCGCTTGAAGCTTCGACGGAACGACGTCAGAAATCGTTCGACGACGCGTTTTTAATTCCGAGCGTCGGATAGCCGTTACGCGAAGACGTACCACGATTAAAAGGACGAAGTATATCCAATCCCAAAAGGAGTGAGCATCCTGCACGTAATACATGATGTCCGTCCATCCTTCCAGACTGATCACCTACAGCGAGACGATCATTATACTATTTGTCCAATCGAACGAGATCTTCGAATTGTCATATTTTCTCGAGAATATCGAATGCAGCACTGACATTTAATTAGAAGTTCGAGTGTACGTTTCATTTCGCAACGCGTACGTCGCCGAGATTCGGAATTATTTTTGATCAAGATAAATGCGAGAGTTCCCGCCTTGAATAGCGGATATGTATCTAAAAATCCGGCTGCTGAGAGGGTTTCAATATCTGAGAGAACCGTAAGTAGGACAGACTCACGAGGAATATCGCG
The DNA here is from genome assembly GCA_019453355.1 of Ceratina japonica. Classification (NCBI taxonomy): domain Eukaryota; kingdom Metazoa; phylum Arthropoda; class Insecta; order Hymenoptera; family Apidae; genus Ceratina; species Ceratina japonica. Next base: position 3,160 of record SMSR01012485.1, read on the forward strand.
ACCCAGGCGAGGCCGATATTGTCGAACGATATCGTTCCTTGGAAAGGATTGTTGCCCTGACCCTTGCACTCGGTGTAGTACTGATTCCAATTAACGCAGGTGTCGTTCGTGATAAACGTCGTGTCGTTGTTCACTAACGCTTTCCTATCGCACACCACGTTACCTAAAAACGGCGGTAATTTCAATGGCCTCGTTCACGGCGTCGGGTTCACTGAAAAAAACTCTTTTACTCGATGCCATTCGCTCGCTCAGACATTACACGGCTTCCTCTATTCGTCGAATTACATGCACCTGAAACTAGCGCGGCGTTTCGGCCGCAACAAACAAAAAGAAATAATTTTTAATTAAGGTCGAATTATAAAGGATTCGGGGGTTTCGTTCGAACGGACGGTTTAAATCCTCGCACTCTCGGGCATCGAAGTCTCTACGCGTGTCCGGTGTCAAACACCCGGCGGAGGGATTAAACGAAATCCGGTACAGCGAAAATAAAGCACAGGAGCTAAACGAGAAAGCCCGGCGCTGGTCAATGCAGGCGCGAGCGCTTCCCGTGGCTTTTTCCGCTAAACTTCCGGCGAATCCGCCTGGGACCGGGAACGAGACCGGGGACACGCGCCGACGGGCGAATCAAACAACAAAAAAAGGAAAAAAAAAACAGAAATTCAAAGAGATTCGAGAGGAGGAGGAAATCGACGAGGCGTGCACTCACCGATCTTGAGCGGCGGCAAGTTACTGCAAGAGTGCATTCCGTTGTCGTCGGGTCGCGAGCAAATGTAGTCCTGACCCTGATACTCGAAGAACTTCTCAAGGTCACTGGAAAAGCAACGAGCCGTGATTACATAAAAACAATCGTTCCCCGTGACACGACAAGCGTTCTCGCGTCGCCTTCGCTCATTATAATTAATTAAGAGGTTGCATATTTATATATATATATATATATATATATATATACATGTAAACGTATGTATATAATTATTCTGTATATATGCCTTATGCAACGGATGCATTCGTTACATGCTTCGTTTATGCGTGTACACCGTGTATATGCAGCGTGTGTTTCGCGTCATGTATATAAATGCTATGTATAACCCGTGTACGCGGTGCGTATACAATATGCCTGTGCAGGATGTTTTTCACCGGAGTCATAGGTCAATCGGGTGACATGGGTAATGAAATTGTAGCTCGCTAGATGTGCACGCTCTTGCATTTCATTTACTTAGTCCGATTAAAAGGAGGTACACGACGCCCGGCTGAACTCTAGTTTCTACGAATTCATCGCAAACGGATAAGATAATGTCCCTTCGATCGGCTCGCTGAATTGACCTACAATTCTAAAACACCCTGCGCGAGATATTCCTACACGCAGGTGTACAAAACGCGCGCGCGCGCGCGTTCACTATGACGTAGATGTGCAATAATCGACGATAAGAGAAAAACAGGAGAGAGAGAGAGAGAGAGAGAGAGAGAGGAAAAAAAGAAGAGAGAGAACCGAGAGACAAGAAAAACAAGAGCGAGTAATTTAGTTTGCGTGCACGTCGTCGTATCGGGGCGGCGGCGAGAGAAAAAAATCTGAGAGAAAAGAGAACAGGGGAAAAAAAAGAGAGCCGACGACGACGACGACGCCCCGTTGTAAGGACGGCGTTCCAGTGTCACCTGGTGGATGCAAGAAAGTAAACGCCGCTCGCTTCTTCGGCTTCGAGGGCTGCTCTTATCGGGCCGCCTATTCATTTTGATCGCGCGCCCGCTAAAACAATGTCGACCGCCCCGACAAAAACCGCTTAAACAGAGCCACACCCCCGATACCGACCGCCGCCGTGTTTGTACACAGCTTGTTACACGAACGTCGACCATTTCGTACCGGTAAGCATCCCCTTTTTCATCGCTGACTCTCGTTTCCTCGCTCCTCCTTCCCGATTTAAATACGGAAGATGGCCAAAGGACATCCCCGCGTTCCGGCTGCACCATCGTGAAACTTTGCGACGTCGCGTATATGTAAACGTTGATCGCAACGTCCTTATAAACGCGAAACACGTGAGCATAGCATTTTAGGCTAATGCATATACGAAACGTTGTTTCTCAATTCGTACCTTGCTAAATACTTAAACGGCTTCATTATCCCGGATTATAGTCATCTAAATCGCGAATGTCAACATTTCAGTTGTCGTATAAAAATCTGTTGACGACGTCGTGTGCATCCGCCTGATATCCGATTATCGTAAAAGACGAGTGCCTCTTTTTATCACCGTTAGACACGACCGCATAGATTCTATATGCCACTGCGTGCTGGCCGTCTCATATCCGTTTTATTTAAATGGCAAAATTTCAAGCCTTACAACCCTTGTTGACGACTCGGGCCAATTCCCACTGCCAAATGGTTTGTTTCCCAAAGTTTTTGCGGAACAGAGGGAGAACCGGAACGCGGAAAGTTGCTGATATCCGAACGGGTTTCATTTATCAGACCGGCGAAAGTCTCGGTCTCGTTTCAGACGTAATCGGGTTTCGATCCGTTCCAAGTTGTAAATTATTTCAGACCTGTGTACACACAGATAATACAAGTTCCTTCTGTTGTAAAGGGAGCGGAGATAACGAATTGGTCTCGCTACTCGTTTTCAACGATTTCTCCATCTGCTGCGAACCCTCTAAAAGATTCTATTAAAGAAATATCGCGTTTCGCTGGTCGGGAACTCTTTCGCTCTTATTTGTACGTAACTCCGTAAATATTTATGCCACTCGTTCCGATGTTTATCTTGAAATTTCCATAACCGTGGAGAGAGAGAGAGAGAGAGACGCGGACTTTCGGAAGTGATTTTATTCTACTTTCCTTTCCGACTGTTCGCGTTCAAAGCAGATGGCCTTCATTGACTCCGCGAGTCAGGAGTCACGAAGCATATACGGCGGAGCGTGTTCGAGGCCCACCGGGTACGTGAAAGTTAGATCAATACGTATCGCGCGGACGAAGTAAATCACGGGAAAAACAGAATGCGAAATCGGTCGATGCGATAAACTGGAAACTGGAAATCCACGAATTTATTCGGCGCTCGCCTAAAGCGAAATTATTAACAACGTTATATTCGTGCCGCGGGAAAATATCGCGAGCGTTCCCCGCGTATACCATCACCGTAAAATCGTCGTTTCTGTTTTCCCAATGCGGTGTCATGCATTAATAACGCGCCGCTGCTATTCGCCGCCCGGGTACCTACTAACATCTAAAACATTTTAAAGGGGTATTCCCGCTGTGGAATTCACTTTTAACGAGGCTCTTCGCACGCGTTCACTACATTTTAAACGTGTACTTCTCTCACGTTCACTGTTCTACAGTTTCATTTTTCAAACATGATGTCAGTTAATACAATATAGAATTCTATGACAGACGCGTTCAAACCCTTGAGGAACGTCGCACTAGTACAGCGTTTAAAAAACGGTACGACGAACGCGAGTTAAAGGGTCCAGTGGATTCGGTCTGTTCCCAGTCAGACGGGAGGAAGTGAACGCGTGACGGGAAAGTGAGACGAGAGAAAGGATCACGAATACCCCCTTAAACACCGACTCCGTCGCTAACATAAAGATAACGCATTAACGGCGCTCGTGCAACCATTAGACTACCCCTAATGGAAGCCCTAATTTTTAGTCAGATGGCACAGCTACGTGTGCTCGTTCCGCGTTCGCGATGCGATGGTGCTGAGAGTGCTCTTCTTATTCAAAAACCGAGGAGTCAAGAAAAAAGAAAAAGGGTAGCTAATAAAAAGACGACTAATGGTGGGCGTCGCAATTGTGCGGGTGCTGTCTATCGTTTGTTTTTCTGTAGACGTACGATTGTGCTGGCCGTGTCTGAGTCGCTACACTGTACATTTTTACAAGTATCCCTTAACTGCCACTGCAATATAATACAATATGCGTTATAATATACAAACAGTTGGGATTGATCGTCCCATTGTAATAGACGAGGTTCAAGCGAGATCGTGAGAAGTCGATCGAAACGATTGAAGTCAGATTAGAAATGGAAGTTAGAAAGGTCTCTCGTGACTCAAGGATTTTAGGATATTGCGAACCGTATCGGTCGACGTTGAGTAAACGTATACTAGAAACCATTGGCTCAGTTTCGCTGTGAATGTTTATTGGAATAATCGATATTTACCTATCAGCCGGGGTAAACGGGAGCGTATTGTTTAAAAATGGCTCGCCGTGTACAGCGAGCTGGCTCGTTGCGGAAGTTTAATAATTACACGTGCGGGGAAGAGTAAATATATCTTCTACTACACGCGGACTTACTATGAGAAAAAACATTCGTACGCTCCTCTCATCCGTCATTTTAAACGTGAACGCTTATAATCTACGGCGAAAGTCGATCCGCGCGATCACCGGCGCAAGTGGAAAATCGAAAATTGACTCGGCGTTACGTTTTTAATCTGTTATAAAAACGTTCAACATTTGCACGTACGATAAAACTGGCTTTAAATGGATGAATGAAATATCGTCAGCATACTTGTCTATTTTTATTATAACCTTTTAATAAAAAGCGCTTACGTTTATATAACATTCTTTCACACTTTCATTCATGGAACATTGATTATTTAACTTTCGAACGCACTGCGTGGGAATGTAAACCGTAACAAACCGAACAGAATTTTTATACAGCGTTAAGGGGAGCTGAAAAAAAACTTCTGCTTACTGAATGAATCTGAACGTTCGACGTTTTCAACACGCACGTTCCCGTTTCGGTGTTAACTCTTCGACGTCCCACTCGATCGCAGAATATTTGGATTCGGTCGACTCTAAAGTAAACGCAACACGTGTCCGTCGTGTACAAAATCCCCCTTATGACCAATTAATGCCTCGCGATACCGAATATGTTCTGTACGTCGTCGGTCGAACGCGCGCGCGTTTATTGCGACGCGCATCGTTTGAACCCGTTCGAGTGTGTACACGGCCGCGTGTACACGTGCAGCCCGCCGATTTTCAGTTTGACACGCGTGTCTACGCGTCCGACGAAACCGCAGCCTGAAGAAACATGCCATACATGGAACAGGCTGCGCAAACAGTCTCCGACTCCGCCTCGCTACCGCAAACGCTCACAGGAAACTGACAACGAACGCCGAGTTAAAAGGGTCGCTCCGACAAAGAGACAGCTTCATCTTCCATGCATTCTTTTTATAACATAATCAGAATTATGTAAGAACGGTATCGCCTGATGGTATAATATTTTAAGAGGAGTGCAACAGTGTGATTTCGGGATATAATCACGATCGGGAGAAAATGGAGGCAGTCAGTCGAGGCACGATTAGCATTTGCAAATTACGCATCAGCATTCTTTCTTATTGTTATAACAAATTTTCCTGAGACATGGCGCAAATAGTTCTTTCGTATAAAACACGTAGTAAAGAATAATGCTTAAAGAATTTTTTAAAGCAGATCAGAAATCAAGGGGCGCGGTAGGGCCCCGAAGGCAAGTTTGAGCCATTAGGTGGCAGCATGCCCGTCGGGTACCGCGTACCCTTTATACACGTAAATTTGACATTTGGAGTTTGTTTTGATATTATACACGTAAATTTGACATTTGGAGTTTGTTTTGATATTATAATCGTACCCTTCACTACTTATTGATGTGTTGAGGTTTTTAATTAAGTTTTTGTGGACTCTTTTTCGATTTAAAACATATCTTACTCTAAAAGATGTTGTTAATACGAAGTAGAATTAAAATTGGCTGATTCAAGATTTTTCGTCTCCAACTAGGGAATTGTTTGGACCGAGAAGTTAGTTGAATTCATGTCATTGACCAACCTATAATATTAATTTTGATTTGAATGATAACGTTGACAGCGATAGTCTTCGTAGAAATGCTCAATTTCATTGTTTATATTACGAAAATAAATCAATGGACGTGGTATCGTTTGGTCGAAGATCGTTTAGCTGCGTTCGATTTATATGACGAGGTTAGGCGGAAATGTTACGATTAAAATAATCGTGTTACATTATAGCCATTGAAGAACTGAAGATCCGGAGGAACAATTATAAAATTATTATTAGAAGACGAATATGTTGGCTTATTGGGCGATAGACGAGTGAGCATATTTAACGTTGTATTTATCGCTCGATAGAATTGTTTTTCATTCAATTGACCTGTTTCGTATTGAAATATANAAAAGGATAAATTATCCGTGAATTAAATAAATAAATAAATAAATAATGCGAAAAGAATTTTTTAAAGCAGATCAGAAATGTAAGATTTACTTTCATAAATGATAATATAAAATAAGATAATAATAATTCTGTAAGATATAAATAAATCCTAATGAAAAATCTGACAGACGTTCTCCTGGAGTTTCCGTATTTAAATCCCGACTTGGTTCGCCGCAGTGCGTTTCCGGTAGCAAAAGAGCCCGACTGTTCTCGAAAGCACCGTCAGACGAGGCTCGATTTCACGGGTAAGCGAGGATCCTAAAGGCGCGTTACACGGCAGAAGTCGATAAACGATTCAAAATAGCTGCCACGTAAACCAACCGCGAAGTAGACCTCGCGAGTAGATCGCGCGTTTAATTAGCTCCGGGATGGATTTGGAGCTCCGGTTCCCCAAGCTCGGTGCTCGGCTCGGAGCAGGGCTTCCCGACCACTCCACCGTCGCGGGTACATACCCGTAAATCATCAAATTAACAGCTACACCGATTGACGTTACTAAACTTAGCCCTGTCGCTCGGCCTGCGAACCGAAACATACCTCAAACCGATCGAAGAATTTTTATGCGCATACCTTTCGAATTAGCTATTAATAGGAAGCCTAAAAATGTTCTGATTTATCTGCTGTGAATTTTTCGTTCCTTAAATTATTTTCAGCTCGGGATTTCGAGAATTCATCGCTTCGGTAGAGATGTATGTACAAGGTCTCGTGCTAAAGGGAAACGAGAAATTGTAAAAGCTCGCCTCTCTGGGATATTAAGGAATACATTAATTAAAGCTTAATTAGAACAAATGGAATTGGAAAGGGGTGAACCCAAAGGACGGGGGGAAAAACAGGTAGNAACTTGCCTAATTTTTTACCTTTTCATTAAAAGGTTATTTTTTAGGGATGTAAGATTTACTTTCATAAATGATAATATAAAATAAGATAATAATAATTCTGTAAGATATAAATAATCGTAATGAAAAATCTGACGGACGCTCTCCTGGAGTTTCCGTATTTAAATCCCGACTTGGTTCGCCGCAGTGCGTTTCCGGTAGCAAAAGAGCCCGACTGTTCTCGAAAGCACCGTCAGACGAGGCTCGATTTCACGGGTAAGCGAGGATCCTAAAGGCGCGTTACACGGCAGAAGTCGATAAACGATTCAAAATAGCTGCCACGTAAACCAACCGCGAAGTAGACCTCGCGAGTAGATCGCGCGTTTAATTAGCTCCGGGATGGATTTGGAGCTCCGGTTCCCCAAGCTCGGTGCTCGGCTCGGAGCAGGGCTTCCCGACCACTCCACCGTCGCGGGTACATACCCGTAAATCATCAAATTAACAGCTACACCGATTGACGTTACTAAACTTAGCCCTGTCGCTCGGCCTGCGAACCGAAACATACCTCAAACCGATCGAAGAATTTTTATGCGCATACCTTTCGAATTAGCTATTAATAGGAAGCCTAAAAATGTTCTGATTTATCTGCTGTGAATTTTTCGTTCCTTAAATTATTTTCAGCTCGGGATTTCGAGAATTCATCGCTTCGGTAGAGATGTATGTACAAGGTCTCGTGCTAAAGGGAAACGAGAAATTGTAAAAGCTCGCCTCTCTGGGATATTAAGGAATACATTAATTAAAGCTTAATTAGAACAAATGGAATTGGAAAGGGGTGAACCCAAAGGACGGGGGGAAAAACAGGTAGTCGGGCGATTCAGTGTTCCTACATTTATTTCGATTCGCGATCCGCTTGTGACGCAATTAAAAACTGAAGCGTTATTAAAATAAGGAAACGTAAATCGTCGAGGAAGTTCGACTACGAACGAACATAAAAAATCGGGTGTTGGATTAAAATGAATAAACTGATGGAACGTTGGTCAGGGCATGGCTGTGCTATGGCGTTTACTCGAAATGCAATCGTGACGTAATGTTTGCGGCAAATGCGCGTTGACGTAAGAAACGATGAGACGTGTTTTTCTGCCCGTCAAACGAGAACGTCCTGTTTTCCGTAAAACACGTCAACAACCCTCTAAAAGGCACTTTGCGACCCCGTTGGGGGCTCGCGACCCACCGAGTCGACGACCGGTGGGGAACAGATCTCGCAATAAAAAAAAAAAGGGAAGAAAGAGAGAAGCGAGTCGAAGGAAGTGGCGGCGGAAGAGACGCGTGGCGTGAAGTAGGCGATGCGAGTAGTATCGAGCCTAAGAGGACAGACAGAACATCGATTTTCCGTGCACCGAAAGAAACAGAGAAGGCAGAGAATCGCATGAGATCAAGAAGAAGAAGAAGAAGAAGAAGACAGCGGTCGTGGAGAGTAAGGCATTCTGAGCTCGACACTTGTGCGCAGAGAGTACCTAGGCGTTCAGAGACGGTACACATAAAATATAATTTCCAGTGAGAAAAAAAAAGAAAAAGAAAACGAAATTATCGATATATCGTTCGCATTCGTGTCGTACGTTCCCAAGCCCGCGGTAGGTACATTGCAAACGACACATAACGGTGTTGTATAATATACACAATCGGCGGAGACTGCGGTAACCGCAGCCCGCGTCGGGTTATGACACGAGTTTATGCAAAATGACGGTACACGACAGATTGGAGACGCAGAGACGGGTAAAATACCGTTTCGAAATAATACAGTGTGACGCGTGCGCCGCATTTTACCGTTGACAAATTGTCGGCCGCGTGCTCGTTCACGGATTAACCCTTTGACGGTGCCCGCATTCCCAGATTCATTATCACCCGAGAATAAACGTACGCTACGAAACGCGCGTGACGTTTCGTCGTTTCCAGCTACAAACGAATCGAAAACAAACTTTTAATTATCGTTCACGGCGTTACGTGTAATATACAGCGTCAAGGGGTTAAAATAAATGTGAGCACAGCCACCGGCGAGCTCGAGTCGTCTAATCGCGCGATTCCTTCGATCACGATAGAACGGAAGTGCGTAGATTTCGTGGTTAGCACCGGTGGCTGTGGACAAGCTGTGGTGGAGTCAGAGAGTACGTCGAAGTGTAAAATTTGTAATCGGTTCGAAATAGTATTTTATTCACCTCTGGGCAAGGTTTCATGCTCTATGTTTGGTATACACACTAGAAATACATCTGTACACTCGTTACCGTGACCAAGAGCAAGACAGAGAGTATAAATAATTATGTACATATGCACGTGACCGCGACTTATGCACGTACTATACATACACGTATATGCACACACGGACAATGCACGCCTATGCATATTTTATGCGTGGATTCGTATAGATTTAGATATATTTATAATATATGTACGTATGCATAGCACATCGTTCTCTACTAGAGCTTACTAAATGCGTGATCGAACCGAGTACTCGTCCGAGAGAAACCTGCAACAGCGAAACAATAGCCTGTCACTGTCCCCTAAGGTCATGTACTTACGTCTAATGAAAGTCTACGCATTTCTTATCGGACAGAGACGGGAAAGAGACAAGATACAGATCAATTTTTATGTCGACGACGATCCTGAAACCGTCGATTCTTCGTCGTTCCCGGCTTTGCCAGGCTGGGGTACTATCGCTCCTAGTAAAACAGGGAATTTCGTTAGTCGTTTGTATTAAGAACTCTAACTGGATCCCGATGCAAATCCGTTGCTATCTAACTCCTACGAATTGAGAGCTAGCATGATTTCAGTGAAACTTTCATACAGGGCAGTGAAATTCAGAGCACGTACTCGACGCGTATTCTCGTGTTCTTCCTCTACAAAAATAAGTACAATGATTTTCTCGTATTAATAGACGATTGTCGTAATTATCGAGCGACTATCAGGAGTAAATATTTGATCGAGGAAACGGAAGTTTTACTCGGCGAGAGCGCTATTAATATTTTTCCACGAGTAAACACTATAGCGCGAGTGACACAAACTTCGAAACAAACTTTCTCCCACGACTTAACTCGCGTTTATCCCCGGCTAAAGATGAGCACGCCGATTTATTCAAACGTCGAGCGGTAACGACGAAGTTTAGTTTCGGACAAAAATTGTCGAACGGCAAACACGGATCCTTGTAAAGTCTCCTCGTTTTCACCGCCCTGTATACGCGTCCAGCGCGCGAAACGCGCTCGAATAATTCCAAAAACTGTTTAAACGAGGAAGAACGAAACGCGCGAAACCGGTTATAAAGCGTTTAACCGGGGCAGTGCGCGCCGCGGACGCGAAACATCTGGCGACGAGCCTCCCGTTTTTCTTCTCGTCTTTCTCTTTTTAATCACGCGTTTCCATTAGCGATTCCCGGTGTTCCCGGCGACGATCGGCAGCGCGTAGCGGGAGTAAATGATTCACATTTTACGGCTCACGCGTAAACCGCGTGTAAAGGAAATCGCAATAACTCCGCACGGCCGTTTTCCATCAGAGTCTATCTATAGTCGGCGCAAGAAATAGCGGTTGGAAACAGCGGTCCTTCACACCCCGAACAATCTCTGGCGCGTGCAGCCAGAAATTTAACGCATTCTTGCGAGCTCCCGAAGAATGGCAAAGGGAACAAACGTTTTACGGGGCAAAGTCGACGTTATAGTAACCGAGTCTGAGGAGTTCAGTTTCAGAAACGCATTAAGAGAGATATTCATAATCCCGAGTATAATACGTTAGCATTAGGCGCGAGAAGTTCAACACGAAAATTGGTCGGCGATCCTCCTCTCTCGTGCTTGCTCTTCCAATTAAAGCGTCGCGCCACCGTTACTGGAACCGAGTTAACTATTAATTGTTTCTACGGGGAACAGGGACAGTGAGCACCATTTACACATCGCGCGGCGGTAAAACGAGAGATGTTTCTTATCGAAATATGATCCCGACGAAGAATGAGGTAGCTTTGCTTTACGCTTTGTGGTAGGTACGCGACGGTGTGAATGGAAATCGAGTGAGCTCGGGTCACAAAGAAATGTGAGAAATTGGGCGGAGGTAGAGATGAGTAAGTGTCGCGTGAAATGGAGACGTGCCGAGCGGAAAGAAATCGCGGCGAACGGGAAAACTTCAATTTACTCGAAGCGATACGTTACGAGCTCTATTTCGCCATGCATCCGAACGTTACTGCGTAGAATACGGATGTGTACGTGTGCGGTGTGCACCCCGAGCTTATAGACGCGTTCGTTTTAAAGGAGACGCGGCTACGTACCTACGCGTCCGCTGTCCATACTTTGTCAGAGTGGTGGTCTTGTTCGAGCATTGTTTTGTAAAACAATAATGCGGCGAACGGTTTAGCGCTAACGAGAGGCGGATGAGGCTTCTGCGTCAAGTTATAATTAGACAGACGAAGCATTTTAAATTGGTCTCGAAGTAAAGGTTCGTAGATCGTGGAGATCGGCTGCATAGCGTTTGAAACCAACGTGCAGAGGAGTGAGAACGGTGCGCAGAACGTATCGAGTGTCATTAGAAAGATATTTAATTACCGAGCCACTGCGTAAGCCGCGATCCGAGAAAGCTTTCGAAATTGACGTAAAATTTTCGACGCGAAGGACGGCGCTTACGGAATGACCCGATAATTGGGAACGGGGGAGATTTCGTCGCGGGATCATTAAAAATAATTTCTGTTCTACGAAAAGCTGAGAAACATGGATGACGTTATAGATGGGGGGNGGGCAAAGTCGACGTTATAGTAACCGAGTCTGAGGAGTTCAGTTTCAGATACGCATTAAGAGAGATATTCATAATCCCAGAGCACGAGTATAATACGTTAGCATTAGGCGCGAGAAGTTCAACACGAAAATTGGTCGGCGATCCTCCTCTCTCGTGCTTGCTCTTCCAATTAAAGCGTCGCGCCACCGTTACTGGAACCGAGTTAACTATTAATTGTTTCTACGGGGAACAGGGACAGTGAGCACCATTTACACATCGCGCGGCGGTAAAACGAGAGATGTTTCTTATCGAAATATGATCCCGACGAAGAATGAGGTAGCTTTGCTTTACGCTTTGTGGTAGGTACGCGACGGTGTGAATGGAAATCGAGTGAGCTCGGGTCACAAAGAAATGTGAGAAATTGGGCGGAGGTAGAGATGAGTAAGTGTCGCGTGAAATGGAGACGTGCCGAGCGGAAAGAAATCGCGGCGAACGGGAAAACTTCAATTTACTCGAAGCGATACGTTACGAGCTCTATTTCGCCATGCATCCGAACGTTACTGCGTAGAATACGGATGTGTACGTGTGCGGTGTGCACCCCGAGCTTATAGACGCGTTCGTTTTAAAGGAGACGCGGCTACGTACCTACGCGTCCGCTGTCCATACTTTGTCAGAGTGGTGGTCTTGTTCGAGCATTGTTTTGTAAAACAATAATGCGGCGAACGGTTTAGCGCTAACGAGAGGCGGATGAGGCTTCTGCGTCAAGTTATAATTAGACAGACGAAGCATTTTAAATTGGTCTCGAAGTAAAGGTTCGTAGATCGTGGAGATCGGCTGCATAGCGTTTGAAACCAACGTGCAGAGGAGTGAGAATGGTGCGCAGAACGTATCGAGTGTCATTAGAAAGATATTTAATTACCGAGCCACTGCGTAAGCCGCGATCCGAGAAAGCTTTCGAAATTGACGTAAAATTTTCGACGCGAAGGACGGCGCTTACGGAATGACCCGATAATTGGGAACGGGGGAGATTTCGTCGCGGGATCATTAAAAATAATTTCTGTTCTACGAAAAGCTGAGAAACATGGATGACGTTATAGATGGGGGGGAAAAAACCGCGACTGAAAACGTACGTCAGATAGGTTTTCCGTCGGAGAAAATAAAATTGAGTCCTCGGCGGTGGAAGGTTCTCCGCGGGAGTGTTCGACGAGTACCACGTGCAAATAATCAGCGAGTGAATATCGGCGAGCGTACCCGCGTATGCGTGTACGCGTGTAAGTAGACGGTAGAGCCGAAAATAAATGAGCGGAAATACGTGGACGTAACGTATCCGATAACGAACGCGAAATACGTACGCCACGCCGGCGTGGATCGTCGAGAAATCCCGCTGAATTGGATCGCGAAAAATTCGGATTCAAACGAACGCCGCGCGTGCAACGAACCGACGTCGAAAATCGAACTATCCGGGCAATCTGGGTTCTCGAGCGTAGGACATTAAAAATTCCGTAGAAAATCACGTTCGCGAGGACTCGAAAAAGTGGACGGAAGGACGAATCCGTTGGCACGCGTTGGGCGGCGGTGTTAATACTTATCCAGTCGCGTGAACCACGTATTGCACCATCCTCTGGAAATAGAGCACGGTTTATCCGCGCGCGATGTAGCCCGGCGTGTACGCGCTCGGCTTCGGCGTTGACTCGGCGACGCGGAGCGAGCGAGAAGTGGATGAAAAATATGCGAGTAGAAGGGAGAAGAGAGTGAAAGAGCGAGAGCGAGAAAATCGGAGAAACAGGCAGAGAGACAAAACGAGAGAGTAGGAGAGAGAGAATGGATGCAAGTAAAACGTAATACACAGTAACAATAAACGAACCGAGCGAATTTATCGCCTCTCGGGCACGGTGGAAACGTGAAGAAACCAATAAATGAATATAGTAGAACGTGGTAAATAGAATAGAATGCGTCGCGCTTGCGGGACGGACTTACTCGGGATATTTGACGCCGGGTTCGGCCCTCAGGAAGCACCGTTGACGCAGGATACCCTCCCACAGTTGAACGCCGACGATACCGAATATAAAGAAGACGAAGAAGCACAGCAGGAGCACGTTGCCCAGCATGGGAAGCGTGTCGAGCAGCAGCATCACCAGTATCCGCATACCTGGCCGGGAACAGAAACGCGGACACGTCCGCGACGTTTTAGTTCTCGTCGACAAAAAAGAATGGAATTTAGATTCCCGTGTTTACGGAGTACGGGTCCGCGGTAACGTCGCCGTTTCGCCGGGAATTAGACAAACAGAGGATCTCTATTTGCGTCGACGTTCCGCCTCGAATTAAATAAATAAAGGATTCCTCTATTTAAGTCGTTTCTCGCTAGGAACTGTATAAATAAAGGATTTAAGAGTGGGAGGGAAATGATGTTATCTGGGCGGCGAGTCAGAAACAGCGGTAGGAAATTGTGTTTACAGGAAATACCCCGAGCCGCTGCGTTTGTCCATACTGGCACTCGAATACCGATCGATGCGAGATGATCGAAGAGTAGTCGATTCTCTTCTTTCCTCGGGACGTCTCGTATTGGAATTAAATAGTTTTTAGTAGACAAAATATACTACTGCAAGGACTGCGTACTTAACGTCTGCACTCGTGTTTCGTTTGTCGCGTGGGTACGTTCTGGAGGACTTCAAATATATTATCGCGTGACCTTATTCACGTAAACCGCAATTTTAAGTGCAGCTGCGGACCACTGCCCAGAAGACTTTTAAGCGGTTGCATCGTTTAAGTACGCAGTACGTGCTTTGTAGGAATGTTTATCTTAGAAGCAGTTCACCGGTCGAGATGAAACGCGTAAATATTCGGATCACAGGGTCGGATGAAATGTTTCGTACTCACTTGGTATTCTGTTGATGGCACGTAGCGGTCTCAGGACTCTTATTGTCCTTATCGCTGATAAATTCATATTTTCCACGTTCAAGCAATACTCCAAAGCACTGCAATAAAAATGAGTAGAAATTGTTCATCCGGCTTTTTTAACGACACGCTTCGTTTCATATTTGCGCCGAGGAGATATTACAAAAGAATAGCAGTGCCCGTGTAATCCTCGGGACAGCGAATGGGACCCAACGGGGCTCAAAACACAGTCGGCGATCGCTATTTCGGTGGAGTTAGAACGAAATTGCATTGGACCTCTCTGGTATCCCGAAGCTTTTGTCTGAAGCATTTTTCGCTAGGACGAAACAAAAGTTTTTTCAATAACAAATTTATTTCGTGCAGAAGTTGTGCGTATTGAAGTCCTGTGCATTTTTCTTCTAACCCCGGTATTTAATGGATTAAACGCGATTAAGGTCGTCAGTCTTTAGTAATCTGTCCTCGGTGATATTCGGTTTTCAAAATTCCAATATACTCTCTGAAAGGGCTGTCAGTACGCGTCCAGCGTTTGAATTATTTTTCTGAAACAGAGCTTAACCGCGGCTTTGCGTAAAATTGGCTAAACGTTGTCGCATTATCAGTTTCGCGAAACCGGTGGCTAAGTACATCCGAAACTTGCGCGATTAACTTTATCCCGCGTGACATCGTTCAATCCGGGAAACTTTATTTCAGGGTAAACTTGCCGCGAAACGCGTTTCCAGCCCGGCGCTTGTGTTCGAGCAACGTCACGTCGTCGGAATTAACCGAAACTTTTGGAGAAGCGACTTCGTCAGCCGCCGCTGTGCCAAAATAAAAATTTACTTCCGAACAGCATCCTCGCCCCAGTCCCGCAACTTCTCTTTTCCACTTACCTCCGATTTTCTTCCTTTATTCATCCCCGCTTCCATCAACGATAAACCGATTTAAAAACGTTTTCGTAATTTCTGTAGAAAATCCCCAATGCGATTATCGAAGTCCGCGAAGAAGTCGATGTTTTGGAGTAACAAATTAATTTCGAATATCTTTATTATCCGATGTGTCGCGGTGCGCGTATCGTCACGGATTAAGAAATTATGAACGAGGACCTTTAAGATCCACTTCTGACGTGAATTTTGCATCGTATGTCTAGATGCGGGAGGCCCGTAGCTAAAAAGGACCGACATCATTTTTTCACGTATTGCGCAACGCCCGGGGTGTGTACGTGTCAGAAGGACTCTGCGGCGGCGGCGGCGGCGAGGGCTCAAGATCGTGACGTTGCGTGCGCGACGGGTACCCGGTGACGGAGAAATAATTAACAACCACTCACCCGGCCGCGACTATGAAGAAGTCCAATCTGTTCCAGGAGTCGGCGAGGTAAGTCCCCTTACCGTAAATGCCCATCGCGACCATTTTGATCGTCATCTCGAGGGAGAAGAAGGCGAAAATGATGTCGTCGAACATCTGTGAACCGACGCGACCGTGAACGTAGCCGATTAGAGGCGCGCGAAACACCCTTAATCCGATCGGGTGTAATTGATCAAGGACTCTAGACCAGAAGCGGCGGCCCTGGGTACCATTAGCCGTGTTCAACCGCCAATTCACGCTTTCTCGTGTTTGCCTTCCCTTTTCCGTGTAAAATCAAACCGGAGAACCAGGACAAACAGCGCAATTAATCAATCCCGTTGCCCCGTGCCGCTTCCTCGACTATTTTTTCAGGTCTTCGTTCCGCCGAACCTTGAAAGTTTCGCGGCGGGGGTTCCTCGTTCGATCGAGAAAGAAACTCTTCTCGCGTTCTCCCGTGGAAGAAAATAGGCCAGCCTTTCGTTGTTCGTAACGAGGAAACGTCGCGATAATTATAAACCGCGTCTCGTCTCGTCGGTTTTAAATGATCAACGGCCAACGTTCGGAATTTTAATATATAAATTATTTAATCCACGTCGGAGCAACTCCTCACCCTTGATTTCCGTACTAGAGATTAATGAGGCTGATAGAAAAGTTTCCACGATTAATTGAGCTAGCGACATTCAATGCAGACCGCTAATTAATCTCCCCTAATTAATTGATCTATATAGTAAATAATTTAAATTCAATCTGTTAACGTCGCGACTATCTCTCTAAATACGAATAATTAATTTTAATTAATTTACATATCTCGCCGATCGATTGTCTTATCTAAGACCGCTCGTCGGCCGTAATCTGTGTAAATTAATTGAGACGCGTAAAAGGTCTGAGCCCGTCAGGACGAATCTAATGGCAGAAAACGCGTCGACAATACCTGTACCGGCTGGCAATTAAGTCCTATCGTTAATTAAAATTTATTCAACGCCGCCGCGGTGCCGCAGCGGTGAAGAGACGCGAGACGAGACAAAGAAAAAGAGAAGGTCGCGACTTCCAGTCGAAACCACGGCACAACGAGCTCTTTATGTGTATCGTGACGCACGGGATTGTAATTGCGACTCTTTCGTCTCGCGAAATCCAAATTTGACAGCGTAAAAATTGCAAACGGCCGTGCAAGGTCAAACACGATTTTGCGCTTCTGTCTCCTCTCTTTTTTTCGAATTTTTATATCGACCACGTGCGTCTCTCGACGCGCCGAGTGTAGTTTGCAATTTCAGGGAATTCAACAATAATTCTGGCCCGTGTATAAAAGTTACTACGTACTTGTAATATTTTACAACGGTTGGTCACGCATTGATCGTCGACACACGGTTGATACATCCCCAGCGTGATGCAGTTTAAAAGAATTACCATCATGCTCACTCTCTCGAACCACGTGATTCTTCGTTAAGGAAAATTGCTGTGTTCCAAGTATTTTACAAGTGTAAAATTATAAAGAAGTTCACAGTCACTAAATAAATATAAAATTAGAAGTATAAAAATAACGAGAAAATTAAATGCTAATTGGAAACGACGATGGAGAAATTAATTTGGACATTTTAATACAGACTTCGTTGTACGTTATACTTTAACGGGATTAATAGTAATGCCTGCTCGTCTCCTAAGAACGAAATTGCTAGCTCGAAAGACAGCTTTCCGACGTCCTCCTCGTTTCAATAAATAATTGGAAAGTGGTCCTACTCGCGGTTACCAATTACGAGATTAAGTCCTCATTCATTATTTGCATGTACGATCTTGGCCGTCGTGCTAATTGATTCCTAAGCGTTCAATTTGCGTCTCCCTACGTCTCTCGATTATTTTAACTAGACGAAAAGAGGAGAATATCGCTTCGGCGCTCGGTATTAAAGCCCGGACAGGGTAAAAAAGACAATACCGCGAAGTGCAGTTTCCGAAGTTTAAAAAAGCTCGCCGAAATGAAGTGGCCACGCAAAACATTTTATGTGTTAAAGTTAGATAAAATATACTGTACATTACTCAGGAAACTTTCACCCGTCCCCGACGAAAGAACAAGAAAATACTTTTAAAATGAGCATTAATTAAAAAGTTGGATAACATCGTAATAATTGATCGGTTTGATAAAAAAAAACGCGACGTTGTCAAGTGAGAAGTATAAACAAGCGGGCGCGTGGAACACGGGTTCTTAAAAATTGCACAACGTTACGCACTTCGTTTATTAGCGAGACGTCGCTTGAACCGGTACGAGGTTCACGTCGGCGACCGCGTAGATAAATGGCCCGTGGGATTAAAGAAGCCGGGGAAGGTTTTATTGGATTTACTCGATCATAAAACAATTAGCCGAACACGCGCCGCAAAACAATACAACCCTTCATTTCATTCGCCATTGAGTCTCGGTTGGAAACAAAACGAGTCAGCCGATCGGTTCCGCTTTTTTCCATTCCTGTCCGGTACAATTCCTTCGTTAGCCAGACCCGGCGGGGGTATATATAAAATACACCGTTCCCGATCCAGCGACTGTTCTACCCTTGAGACCATTCGCGACTATTATTACCACCCCGTCGCGTTGCGTCACGCCAATTTAGCCGGCTCGCCGTTCTGACATTTCGCCATCGCCGGTGTCGTCACGAAACGATCGATCGATGAGACAAGGCATAACCGTAATCTCGCTGATCGATCACGGTTGCCAAGTGACTATTAACCTAAACACTATCCTCCTCGGTGCGTGACTCGGCCGGGGAGGGTTATCCTCGCCTCAGATAAACACCGTAACGTTGTTTCGTATCGAAACGGCACCACCACCCTCGGCGACGTTGTTCGCGGGAACGGCCGCCGCCGAATGGCCGTCTTTCTAAACGAACGGCCCCTTATCTGGCCCGTTATGCGAAACGAGGCATGAACGGGCGACGATTTCGGTCAGGAAGCGAGGCGAGACGTTCAAAGGCGCCTCGAGAGATTATCTAAATATTAGGACGCGCGGCTCGACGTTGATTCCTGATATCTTAATCAACAATTCTATGTTTGATCTGCTTCTCGCCAAACTGACACGGTAACGATTCGGTCGAGGAAACGGATAAAATCTGTGAACGAAACTCGTTGTATCGTAGGTAATAGGTATTATTTCGAGACGATTTTTATGAGAGTTGTATTTCACAGTTAGGTAAATGAATCGCGAAAACCGTGGGAGCAAATTCTTACTACTTCGAGGCAGTGGCGATGCTCGTGAATTACGAGGCGCATTATATTTCATCGTTGAAAGGAGTCATAAATCAGTATTCAGGAAAATTGCAGGGAACTTAAAATTGGGGATGCGAATAAAATTGGTCCTGGGGAAGCGAGCGAGGAAACTCGGAGATGCGAGCTATACTATATCGCAGGCAACGAACCGCGCGGCGGAAACTAGGCGATTGACCAAGTTTCGATTGTTACGACCGAGGGAGAGGCGCGTTCTTTGGAAATATCTTTGGATACACGGACGAGCCTCGGCCGGGCTGATAAACCACGGACGGACGGACGGTCGATAGACGCGCGAGAAGATTTACGAGTTGTTTGGGACGCGGGCATAAAAACTGTAATCGGAGCGACGGGATCTCGCGTATGAAGTGGTATTTTATTGAGCGATAAAAGCGGCGGATTTTCGAATCGCGGGGGCGAAGAATCGCGATCGCGACGGGCTCGTGACACGACCCCCNAGACGCGCGAGAAGATTTACGAGTTGTTTGGGACGCGGGCATAAAAACTCTAATCGGAGCGACGGGATCTCGCGTATGAAGTGGTATTTTATAGCGCGATAAAAGCGGCGGATTTTCGAATCGCGGGGGCGAAGAATCGCGATCGCGACGGGCTCGTGACACGACCCCCTGCTGCTGCACGCGATGCTTCGTCACGATATGTACGTCGCCGGGCCACTGACACTGCGTTATTACGTGCGGCACGGCACGAGGCTGACGGCCTTCCTCGCATGCGAACGCCTCTGACGATCGTGTTCCGATTTACTCCGGCAATTAACTCTCGAAATGTATTCCTGCGCCGGACACGAGAGATCACATTGTACACGGACTGTAACGATTCATCGTTATTCGACGCGTCTAACCCTGCGTGGTGACTTTGAACGTTTTCGAGACGAACGGAGGCATTGGCAGTGAAACGACTCGAAGGAAACTCGCGTCCAATTGTTTTACTTTTCTTCGAGCGGCCGATTCACTTGTCCGATGATAAACACCCGACGTAAATCTCGACCGCTACCTACGAATTATTTAGCTTCGCCCCGGATTCAGGCCGGGATTTATTTTCCGAGCTCGACGGCGGCGCGGCAGAACGAATAGCCGCCGCCGCCGTTCCCGTACAACGCGTCGAATCTAATTCGTTTGATGTACGTCCGTGGAAATGAGAGCCAGAAAGCTCCGCCGTTCGTTCCTGTTCCTACAATAGCGGCGGCCTATTGGAAATTTATGTTTGCAATTCTATCACTTTCCCATCAATGTCAGACCCAGTTTTAACGTCCGCCGCGCCGTTCGCTACCGTGAAATATGAAAGCAGGTATCCAACTCCTTCGATCAACCTCCCGGCAACAGCTACTTCCACAAAACTTGAGCACGACCCACAAACGAATACGACCCGACGTCGTTCATTGTTACTTTTCTAAACGATCTTCGAAGATTTCGGAAATGAATTCTTCCAGAAAACAATTAAAAACAGATTAGAGCGGCGAACGAGAGAACTGCAACAATCGACTAGGGTAAGTGTGCCAATTACTGCGGATGCCCTAATTACTGCGGATTTTCATTAAAATCGTTAATTATGAATTTTTTAAACGTATCAGACGAAATAAAAGAAATTCTTTAATTATTTATTTATTTATTTATTTATTTTAGTTCACGGATGATTTATCCTTTTACATAATAAAGAGAGTGGTACAGAGCAGTAAAAAAAGAAAAAAAACAAAGAAAAAGAGATTATAACGACTGAGATGCAAAAAAGGAACAAAGCTTTCTTCTAATATTTTGTTATTCGATAATAATAATTTTAATTAATTAATTTCTTGAGATATAATTGTTTTTTTTCAACGTTTATAACATAATAAAAATCGTTAAAAACATAATTTATCTCGACTCTTCTACTCGAGTAGCTGATTTTCGCGTTGAAAGTTACGTTGCATAAAAATTCGCAGTAATTGGCGCATTTACCCTAGTCGCCGTAGTCGACTCGTTTTATGCGTTTCGAAATGTCGGAACGACTCCGCAGAGCTTTTGATACAATTCTACAGACGGTGATTAAACGGCATTAGGTCCGGAGATTTCGCTAATCCCGGTATTAGTTCCGCGTGATCAATTTAACACCTACTTTAATATACGATCACAGAGTCTTCGGTTCTGTCAATATTAATCAGAATGGATTACGCTGTAATTTGCGCGTCGTTCCCCTGCATCAAGCAATTCTGCGGAGGACGTCCGATCTGCATGGAAACGCGTTCCACATAGAAATTGAATAGTTCAACGTATACCAGTGTTAAATTTTTCATGAGATCGAAGAACATTTAATAAATTCAAGTCATAATATATATTAATAAATTCAATTCAAATTTTAGAAAAGAGACGAAGCAATATCAAATACGAGACGATACGAAAGAGGATTATGTACAACAGAACAGTGAAAGTATGAACGCGATTTTGTGCATCGCGAATTTGTAGAGGTTTTAAAAAGTAGAACGCGCAAAATATCCAAAGCGCTCGTCGCTGCTTATGGAATAAATTCCTATCTTTATTTTCAACCTCGCGAGGACGAGAGTCTAATGGATAAGAGACGTAATGGGAAATCTGGGCGGAGGAACAGCTGACTAGCCCCGAATGCTCGTCGGACGGGGTCGAAGATTTATGTCGGTGGTCCATCGGGGTAGGAGAACCGATCCGGACGGGAGACGTTTCCTTGGACAAATCGCGAGNAATAATAATTTTAATTAATTAATTTCTTGAGATATAATTGTTTTTTTCAACGTTTATAACATAATAAAACTCGTTAAAAACATAATTTATCTTGACTCTTCTACTCGAGTAGCTGATTTTCGCGTTGAAAGTTACGTTGCATAAAAATTCGCAGTAATTGGCGCATTTACCCTAGTCGCCGTAGTCGACTCGTTTTATGCGTTTCGAAATGTCGGAACGACTCCGCAGAGCTTTTGATACAATTCTACAGACGGTGATTAAACGGCATTAGGTCCGGAGATTTCGCTAATCCCGGTATTAGTTCCGCGTGATCAATTTAACACCTACTTTAATATACGATCACAGAGTCTTCGGTTCTGTCAATATTAATCAGAATGGATTACGCTGTAATTTGCGCGTCGTTCCCCTGCATCAAGCAATTCTGCGGAGGACGTCCGATCTGCATGGAAACGCGTTCCACATAGAAATTGAATAGTTCAACGTATACCAGTGTTAAATTTTTCATGAGATCGAAGAACATTTAATAAATTCAAGTCATAATATATATTAATAAATTCAATTCAAATTTTAGAAAAGAGACGAAGCAATATCAAATACGAGACGATACGAAAGAGGATTATGTACAACAGAACAGTGAAAGTATGAACGCGATTTTGTGCATCGCGAATTTGTAGAGGTTTTAAAAAGTAGAACGCGCAAAATATCCAAAGCGCTCGTCGCTGCTTATGGAATAAATTCCTATCTTTATTTTCAACCTCGCGAGGACGAGAGTCTAATGGATAAGAGACGTAATGGGAAATCTGGGCGGAGGAACAGCTGACTAGCCCCGAATGCTCGTCGGACGGGGTCGAAGATTTATGTCGGTGGTCCATCGGGGTAGGAGAACCGATCCGGACGGGAGACGTTTCCTTGGACAAATCGCGAGAAGCCCGCCGCGTTATCTACTTTCCACAAACATGCGGAGTGTGTCCGATCAATAAACGGCTGGCCTCCGCCAGGCTCTCTCCTCCGGTGCGGTGTAACCGTCGAATCTTGCCGCGGCGCGTCTCGCCGAATGCAAAAGAGTAGAACACGCCGGTTTCACGCGGTGCCGAAACCGCGTTGGCTTAAAAAAAGTACGGACGGATTCGCCGGCGATGTAGCAGACGTAATCTCGGCCGAGTCGATGCCGCGCGTCTCATCGACACGTTGAAATCACCGACGGCGTTTGCTTAGCTGGCGTTAAGCTTCTTTCCCGGGTGAAGCACGCCGGGCTAAATGCACGTACGATTAAACCCGGCGAACGTGTGCGAGCGCAAGCGACATTACCGTCCCTTCGGACGACGATAATTGTCGGACGGTTAAATAGAAAAGGCAGAAGGCAGGCATTGTCGGATCTGTCGCGAACTATATTTCGCGCGCGAAATGAAACGATCGCCGATCGTTTGAAGTTAATCCGGCGTAGATCGCGTCCACGAGGTCCGACGCGTACAGAAACTGGAGCAACAGTTTGCCTCGAATTCCCGTGTCTCTTTGTGGGTCAGTCCTCGGAGACAAAAAGTTCTCTGCCAAACACACATATAATAAGCAACGAAAATTTCTCTTTCAAGCGATCCGCCGCGCGTCCGCTATACATTTACATGAGAAGGCCAATTTACAACTACTGAATGTTTACCGGGCGGAAGGACTAAAACAAGAGGATCGTGCCGAAGAATGATGCGGCAATTCTGTAAACACGCGAAACGTTTGTTCAGCAAGATAAAAACTGGCCGTGTTTTAGCCCGGCTCGGGCGCCAATTAATGCGGGGAAACGCTTACTAATTACGGCGCTCTTTAATCTCTGCGGGCCGACCTATTGCGCGGAGCCCGGCTAATCCCGGATAAATCCGGAGCGCGATTTTCGCAGGCGGAGGCACGCGTCCCGGCAAGAAAATAACGAACCTAACAACGCTATTTATGATTGAGCCCCCGTGCAACGATAAATTGTTCCGCGTTTCGGTGGAGAAAACGCGGCGGTGCGCCGGCGGAGAGGTAAATTTAGTCGCACGCAGCTTCCGCGAGCGAGATACCGCATCTGCCGCGTACGTATACGAGCTATCTCGGCTCTTGTAGGTCACGGAGCGCACGATTATTGAGCGCGATTCGTCGCTGATGTTTCCACGAAAATTATTAACGCGTCCGCACGCGGAACCGGCGCATAAATCGCGCCGGCTACGTGGGCGAGTCCGTGGAACTTCCGCCACGGGGATTCAATCCGGATTCAGACTGTGGAAAGTCGGATCTGAAATATTCCCGGAGCGACGCTCGACACCCGTGATTATCGTTTTCGCGCGAAAAGCCACTCGATTCCGGAAAAGTTTTAATTGACGCGTCAATCACGGAGCGGAAGGCCAAATCCTTTCTACCTACCCGGTATTACCTTATCTCCGCGCTCGCTCGTTTTTTTTTTATCGAACTGAGCGCGAAGTAACTATCGCTCCAACCTTCCGAATGAGGTTTTGATAATGCGAGCGGAATCAATTTCCATTCGGTTTTCTTCGTTCTCACGATGAGTAAGATTCTAACAATATCGAACCTCACTGTATAAAATCGTTTCCTCTTTCGTTCGTTCTCAATTGAAATTTTCTGTCCGGACAAAAATATACGTGTTTCCGTTATAAAAAAAAAAAAAATCGCGAATGAATCATTATCATTGACCTATTGCCGATCGCGTCTCATTGTCAGAAACATTGTTCTCCGTGAAAAAGAGCGTGCAATTAATATGCCGCGGCGTTTCGCAAAAAGTTGGGTCGTGTAATTTTTAAACAATCAGAATGTACGAAAAGAAGGGAATATGCAAGCGTGACCGCGATTCCCATTGCGCTCACGTACAAAAATTTTCCCCTCGTCCGACGTGCCACGAATCCACATCAAATTAAATTCTCTTCTTCTCCTCCTTTCCAGATAGGAATATTAGCAGCTATTGTCTCGCGAGATAAAACGTTCGTTCTTAATAACTACCGGAACACCGCGAATCCACGTCGTCGGTGAATCGGCGTCCGTGTAATTTTCGATGGAAAGACCTACGAAAGACGTACAGATACGAGAAAGTCGTCTCTCAGAGCGTATAAAAAGGAGTATGTAGAACTGACACGGTAAGTGACTATCGGGAAGACGTTCAGCTTCGTTTTACCCTTCCGCGACGGGTGATCCCGCCGTTTTATTGCCCCGTGAGCCGTTAACACAAAGTGGGAAACGTGCTGGATTTGTAGCACCGGCGCCGCCGGGTACACCGTCGATAACTTTTATCTTTCGCACCCGCAAACATTCAGGCCACTGTCTTTTTATCTAGGATGATCCCGTCGATATATACGCAACCCGATAAGATGCACGCGCGGATAAACGAATCAAGAGGATCGTCCTCGAGCATAACTCGGATACCAGGTCGCGCACAACGGATCGACGTTCTATTAACGATTCCCCGATTATTGGACGAAAACCGTTTTGAATAGATATTCGAGTCGCGAACGGGCCGAGTTAATTGAATGTGATTAGAGAATATTAGTGCGGACCATCGGTTCCATTATGATTTATTCTTGACCGAGCGAGCGTAGAGTACATATGTTTGGTAAATCACGTTACACCGTGGACGGTGAACGAACCGACGAGCAGATTCGATCCATCAAAGTACGGCATATGAATCGGACTTGGTTCTATGTACTTCGCGGCTCGCCGGTGAAAGCGTTCGTCGGAGATCGAGCCAGCAGNGTGCGGACCATCGGTTCCATTATGATTTATTCTTGACCGAGCGAGCGTAAAGTACATATGTTTGGTAAATCACGTTACACCGTGGACGGTGAACGAACCGACGAGCAGATTCGATCCATCAAAGTACGGCATATGAATCGAACTTGGTTCTATGTACTTCGCGGCTCGCCGGTGAAAGCGTTCGTCGGAGATCGAGCCGGCGGTTTCCGCTTATCAACGCATGCGTGTTATTTTAATTGGAAGACGAGATCAATAAGCAAAGCGATTGCGATTGACCGATCGGCGGGACGGACGCGACGTTTTAGTGACCAACGGCGCGACGATCGAGTGACGGTGTTAAAAAACCGGGGCGAGACGGTGGATAGAATCGAACGTCGCGTCGAAACCGAATAAGTGTCAGGGACGTCGATCGGAGGACGCGTCGCGCTCCTTTCGAATTCACTGTTCTCGCGATACGACCAATCGATCCGACGAGTCCGTCGAGCCTGGAAACCCAAATCCCGCTGAAAATCCGTCCTTCCCCCCCGTTTCGCCTCCGCCGCGAACCCCGAGGATTTTCCTTTTGCTCGCCGATGATTCATCGCGTTCCGCGCGATCGCGAGATTGAGAAATAAATATCGGCGAACGCCACAAAAGCGGCTCCTCCACAGAGCCGCGTTTCCTTCTTTACGACAGCTTTATGCAAATGGGAAGCCTTCGGGCTTACATATTGGAACCGAAATTGGATTTAAAAACAAATCCCGCGGAGAAAAGTTATGGACTGCGAACGGGAACTGGAGTACGACCGCGCGAGTACGCGCGCGTCTTAAAACATTTTCGGAAGTAGGTTGGGATTTAACGGGACGAACGCATCGGATCTCGTAAACCGGCCAAGGTATCGGGACAAAAGTGGGACAGCTATACCAGCATGTAAATCGAGTCGGTCCTGGAAGGAGAGGCGACGGCCCGCTCGAAAGTCGTGGGGAACGAGACGTCGTCGTCGTCGTCGTTGCTTGCTGCACGTCGACGCCGTTTCGTACAAGCGATGATCGATTACTTCCGCCTATCTAACGATCCGGACCATCGGCAACGTCTCTGTCGGCCCGTCGCCTCGAATCTCATTTACGAAACGGTTAATAGACAATCAGCCGGCCGAGGCGGCCGGGCAAATTGTTTCGATCGACTGCCACTTCCGGGCGGCGTTCGGGCCCTTGGAAGATTGCCTCGTCGACGCCTCCCGGTCATTCGATTATTTTTCGCCCCGTTTGTAATGGAGTTCTGGGGCGCGCGGAAAAAAGAATGCTCGGCGACGAAAACGGGTCACCGGGATCGGAACAATATCGACGGAATCCGGCGGGACGGGCGGCCGTCGCATCGCCGATGCATGCAAATCGGTTTGCTCGCTATTGCTTCCGGCTCCGTCGACGAAAAATCGGCTGATCAAAATCGCCCCCCGCGCTCCGCGTCGTCCCTTTTTCTCCCTTCAGGACGACGTTCTATCGATTCCCGCTTTTGTTTCCGCTACAAACGTTCGACCGTGCGCCGGGTCCGGTCCCGGTGCGAATAAAAAATCGAGTCCATTCGTCTCGGTCAGGTCGGGCCGAGCAAATTGAAACGATTCGTACTGCGAAACACGAGAGCGAGCAGCTCGTCGCCGTCCACGTCGTCCACCCCGTCGTCGTCGTCGTCGTCTTCGTCGTCATCGTCTTCGTTCTCGTCGTCGTCCTCGTCGTCCTGGTCGTCGTCCTCGTCTTCCTCCTCGTCGTCCTCGTCGTCGTCGTCGTCCTCCTCCGTCCGGCCTCGGTGAACGACGCGCCTGTTGGCCGACTGACCGCCCCCATCTTCGTCCTCGTCGTCCTCGAGGTCACTGAGTTCGGCGACGTCACTGTCGGAACCCTGCTCGCCGTTCCCTGCCCCGGCGGCTTTGCTCGCCGGACGATATCGATACCCCTGGGGATAATGCAACGACATGCTTCTTCCCGATCGTTGAGCGTCGTCCGGCAGACGCGGGGATGACGAATCGAAGTTCGCGTTCAGAGGCGGCCGCCGTTCGATCCGATGTCGATCGATTCCCGAGCTCGCTCGCCGGATGATTCCTCGTCACGGGGTAGATTCGTTCCGATTTCTCGCGAGAACGTCGACGTCGCTGCTCTAAACGACGGAACCAGGTGATGAGGCGGCAGGGGTGAGAACGACATCGAGAATTCGTAATCCGGTCGTCGGTCGGCCGTCGGTCCGACGCCGCGAACCGCGTATCCCCTGCTCGCACGGCCTACCGACGGAGACGCGCACCGCGTTGTTTTTGGCCACAATCGTCTCGGGATCGAAGGAGCTGGCGCGCGTCCGCTGGCCGCATTTCATGCCATGTAAAATCCAGGTGCGTGGCCGCCGTGTGCCTCGCGACGCGCTTGCCCCGTTTCTCTCTCACCTGCGATTCTCTCACCTTCTTCGGTGCCCTCTCGTACCGTGGCGCGGGTTCACCTGCTACCAAGCAGGACCGCTCTCGACCAGGTCGACGCGGCCGATCAACGATTTCCGGGCGGCGCGAGGACGCTCGATCTCGCGATCCATCGATGATTACCGAGCCGGAAGCGGGAACGAGAACGCGAACCTTGCGCCGGTGGTGACTCGGTGGTCTCGGGGAGACGGCTTTTGGCAGCGAGATAGAGCGGCGAGGCGCGTGAGCGGCGCGTGGCACGTCGTGTGGCAACCCGCGAAGAGCGGTCCGTCCAGTCGAGGGCTGCCCTCCGCCGGAAACTCGTNTAAAAACAAATCCCGCGGAGAAAAGTTATGGACTGCGAACGGGAACTGGAGTACGACCGCGCGAGTACGCGCGCGTCTTAAAACATTTTCGGAAGTAGGTTGGGATTTAACGGGACGAACGCATCGGATCTCGTAAACCGGCCAAGGTATCGGGACAAAAGTGGGACAGCTATACCAGCATGTAAATCGAGTCGGTCCTGGAAGGAGAGGCGACGGCCCGCTCGAAAGTCGTGGGGAACGAGACGTCGTCGTCGTCGTCGTTGCTTGCTGCACGTCGACGCCGTTTCGTACAAGCGATGATCGATTACTTCCGCCTATCTAACGATCCGGACCATCGGCAACGTCTCTGTCGGCCCGTCGCCTCGAATCTCATTTACGAAACGGTTAATAGACAATCAGCCGGCCGAGGCGGCCGGGCAAATTGTTTCGATCGACTGCCACTTCCGGGCGGCGTTCGGGCCCTTGGAAGATTGCCTCGTCGACGCCTCCCGGTCATTCGATTATTTTTCGCCCCGTTTGTAATGGAGTTCTGGGGCGCGCGGAAAAAAGAATGCTCGGCGACGAAAACGGGTCACCGGGATCGGAACAATATCGACGGAATCCGGCGGGACGGGCGGCCGTCGCATCGCCGATGCATGCAAATCGGTTTGCTCGCTATTGCTTCCGGCTCCGTCGACGAAAAATCGGCTGATCAAAATCGCCCCCCGCGCTCCGCGTCGTCCCTTTTTCTCCCTTCAGGACGACGTTCTATCGATTCCCGCTTTTGTTTCCGCTACAAACGTTCGACCGTGCGCCGGGTCCGGTCCCGGTGCGAATAAAAAATCGAGTCCATTCGTCTCGGTCAGGTCGGGCCGAGCAAATTGAAACGATTCGTACTGCGAAACACGAGAGCGGAAGCGTCGGCCGGGTCGCGTGTTCGTGACGGCCGCAATTGCATCTGAATCATTCAGCCGGACAATCGAGTAGTATAACCCGATGATAAAGCAGACGTCGCGCTCCTGACCCGGTCGGGCGCTAGCCGCGGAATTGCGCGAGGATCCCGTCGCGTGCCGTTGAAATTTTAACGCGAACTGCTCGCGATTCAGAACGGAGAATTAATACCCCGAAGACGAGGAGAGTTTTCGCGTTCTACTTTTTCGACTCTCCTCGACGCTCTCCCGAGCGGAACACGTAGAAGGACGAGGCGGAAATCTCGTGGAAGGATCGTCGTCGAAGGGCGGGTAGGAATAGAAGTCCCCGAAGAAAACGAGCGCGCGGTTCCGTTGTAAAAGTTGAAAGGAAGGAAGTGACCGTCGAGGGCCGCGGGGAGGCGAGAGAGGGCGTCAGAAGAAATTCTTGCCGGCCGGCAGATAAGCGTTCGCCGAAGGGAAAGGTACGAGGGGAACGTTTGTTCAATTTCCACGGGCAAACGGGAGACGGATAAAAGCGGCGGAGAATTGCGAAATGCTTGGCCCGCATTCGCAGTAGTTCCAGCCGTCCATTGTCCGCGCGCACAATGGAAATCTTTCTGGCGACGCTTGTTGCTCCGATGCTCGCTCGCTGCCCGACGAAACTTTGCCCGCACGACCACGTGCGTTCCCGCGCTGCACACCGTGTGCACGCCCCGCAATTTCACGCACAAACGGACACACGTAAAACGGGCGGCCGCGGTCGAAGGAGGAAGCTGAAACACGGTACCAGTGTTTCCCAGCGGTTTTCTCGGGCTCCTCGAGCGACCCGTTTCCTTCTACGGCACCGGACGAAATTGGACCGTGGTCGTGCATATTTAAAACTGTAAAACTCTCGCGTAACAACGATGGGTCCGATGGTCTCGTTCGTCCGCGTCCCTCACGGTTCTTCAAAGACCTCCACGTAATTCGAACGCGCGTTCGTTACGTAAAAGCGACGAGGGACGATTCCACGGCCCTCGTTACGTCTTCGCTTACAAAAGGTAGGAGTTGCTTTTAAAAGGGAGAGAGTCGCGTTAAAAATAGACATGTCGGAATCGTGAAGGAGTGGTCGAAAGCTACGCGATGGAATTCCTTATAAAAATAATTGGGGACGGAAATAGACGCGGCGACACTCCAGGAAACGCGTCGCCGGGACTACTGCCCCGGGGGTCGCGACCCACAGGTTGGGAACCCGGAACGTAGACAAAACGTGTGCCCGCTCGGTCGAGTATCGGTACGAGCGTACTACGATTCGCCTGGGGATAGGTCAATCAATGACCTATTTAAAACGCCTTCGGAACGACCTCGCGCATTCCGTCCGATACCACCATGGAAATATCCTCGACGACACGCTTTTTAACCCTCTTTCCCGTGTCTGGTCTTTTACGCGGAATCGTTGCGTGAAAGGAAATCGGGTCGTGCTAGTCACCTCGTTGCTTCCACGCGAACGAACCCGACACGCGGAAGTATTAGGAACAGATTTTAACGACGCGATTTTTAATACGTAATTTCGCCGAAGTATAAAAATCGAGAGAGATAGAACCGTGGCGCAGAATTTTTGCGTCAAATATACTGGAATAAAAGGAAAATCTTTGCAATCGATAAACGGGGACGGTATATAAAAGCTTGTTGAAATATTTCAGTTCCGCCCGGCGCGAGCGTAGCCGAGAAAAACCAGAGAGAGAGAGAGAGAGAAAGAGAGACGGAGAGAGGGAAACAGTGGGATTCCGAAATTTCGTGAGGAAGAATTTTGCTCGCGGCGTCGCGCGAGAGGAAAATAAATGCCCGACGAAACCGGGAAAGCGGTACGACGTGAAATTCGATATGAAACTTACTCATCTCGTTCCGCGGAGCAGAGGCCGATCGTCGGATAGCTGTTAGAGCGGAGTAAAAATAACGATATCACCGTTTATCAACGAGCAGGCATCGTCGTTACGATCCAAAAGGATATGGATTAGTGATGAGCGCCAGACACCAGTTGCGCGGTCGTGTGCTCTGGTCGAGGTATCGCAGTGCGACCGGCACGAAACCGGGATAGGGCAGCTCGTCGCCGTCCACGTCGTCCACCCCGTCGTCGTCGTCGTCGTCGTCTTCGTCGTCATCGTCTTCGTTCTCGTCGTCATCCTCGTCGTCCTGGTCGTCGTCCTCGTCTTCCTCCTCGTCGTCCTCGTCGTCGTCCTCCTCCGTCCGGCCTCGGTGAACGACGCGCCTGTTGGCCGACTGACCGCCCCCATCTTCGTCCTCGTCGTCCTCGAGGTCACTGAGTTCGGCGACGTCACTGTCGGAGCCCTGCTCGCCGTTCCCTGCCCCGGCGGCTTTGCTCGCCGGACGATATCGATACCCCTGGGGATAATGCAACGACATGCTTCTTCCCGATCGTTGAGCGTCGTCCGGCAGACGCGGGGATGACGAATCGAAGTTCGCGTTCAGAGGCGGCCGCCGTTCGATCCGATGTCGATCGATTCCCGAGCTCGCTCGCCGGATGATTCCTCGTCACGGGGTAGATTCGTTCCGATTTCTCGCGAGAACGTCGACGTCGCTGCTCTAAACGACGGAACNCCGACTGACCGCCCCCATCTTCGTCCTCGTCGTCCTCGAGGTCACTGAGTTCGGCGACGTCACTGTCGGAGCCCTGCTCGCCGTTCCCTGCCCCGGCGGCTTTGCTCGCCGGACGATATCGATACCCCTGGGGATAATGCAACGACATGCTTCTTCCCGATCGTTGAGCGTCGTCCGGCAGACGCGGGGATGACGAATCGAAGTTCGCGTTCAGAGCCGGCCGCCGTTCGATCCGATGTCGATCGATTCCCGAGCTCGCTCGCCGGATGATTCCTCGTCACGGGGTAGATTTGTTCCGATTTCTCGCGAGAACGTCGACGTCGCTGCTCTAAACGACGGAACCAGGTGATGAGGCGGCAGGGGTGAGAACGACATCGAGAATTCGTAATCCGGTCGTCGGTCGGCCGTCGGTCCGACGCCGCGAACCGCGTATCCCCTGCTCGCACGGCCTACCGACGGAGACGCGCACCGCGTTGTTTTTGGCCACAATCGTCTCGGGATCGAAGGAGCTGGCGCGCGTCCGCTGGCCGCATTTCATGCCATGTAAAATCCAGGTGCGTGGCCGCCGTGTGCCTCGCGACGCGCTTGCCCCGTTTCTCTCTCACCTGCGATTCTCTCACCTTCTTCGGTGCCCTCTCGTACCGTGGCGCGGGTTCACCTGCTACCAAGCAGGACCGCTCTCGACCAGGTCGACGCGGCCGATCAACGATTTCCGGGCGGCGCGAGGACGCTCGATCTCGCGATCCATCGATGATTACCGAGCCGGAAGCGGGAACGAGAACGCGAACCTTGCGCCGGTGGTGACTCGGTGGTCTCGGGGAGACGGCTTTTGGCAGCGAGATAGAGCGGCGAGGCGCGTGAGCGGCGCGTGGCACGTCGTGTGGCAACCCGCGAAGAGCGGTCCGTCCAGTCGAGGGCTGCCCTCCGCCGGAAACTCGTCTCCCACCGTTTTTTAAAATTCGTCCGATCGATCGCGGCCGATCAACGATCACCGAACTGGGCTGCCTACCTGAGATAATCGTCGGAAGAACCGCGATCCATACCAAGCTGTGCTCGAACGTGCGCGTCGACGGTGCCCGGCGCAGCGTCGACCGGTGACTGAAAAAAACGTCGAACATCCTTGTCGACGAAACGGAACGCATGCGCGACCCTTTCCGTCTAGGCGTCCCTCGCTCGTCGGCTTCGCGACCTTCTGCATCCTCCCTCGAGGAGATCACCAGATCCACCTACTCCGCTCTGCCTCCCTTCGCGCGTCCTCGGCGCCGCGCGCGTCGTGACCTCTCTCCGTCGTAGATAATCTACTCGAACGGAGAGAGGAGAGCGGAGAGATAATCAGAAACGGGCGAGGTGGCGAGCGACCGGCCAAGGGTGCTGGCCCTGCACCGCCTCTCGAGACCAAGTGCCACGCGCGCTTTCTTTGCTCCTCCCTCGGCTTCGACGATAACGTCTCGACGTAATTCTCGATCGTCGAGCGCGTTACCGGTTCGATAGAAATATTGTTCGCTGTAAATTGCGTTCTCCCGTAAGAGGAGACGAACGCTCGTCGACGAACCATTGTGCGGGCTCGGTCTCCCAAGGTCTTTAAAGAAGATGTGTCGAGACCCTGAAGTTCCCCTCTCGGAAATTTATTGTTTCATTGCTTTGTCAAAACATCCCAACGCTCTCTTTTTTATTAATCGATTCCGAAAGAGATGCTTGTTAATTCTTGCGTAAACTCTCGATATCGCTTCGCTTCTTCGCCGCTTTCTTCTTTCAACGTCTCTTTCAATCTCTCTCTTCCTCGAATGGTTTATATACCGCGTCTATTTTCGGTTGGAATTCAACACGCGATTTTGCGGTACGTATCGCGTTATATTTCGCTCGAACAAACGTTTGCCGATTATATTATCGAGGACCGACACGCGGAAACGGACTATACCGATTTCGTTTCTAACGCGATTCTATTTATCCCGTATTTTTATCTCCGATACGACCGATATTTAAATGTCGTTTAAATCGGGTTTGAGGTAACGAAAGAGAAATATTTTTCAACGTTTCGTTTTATTAAAACAAATAATATTTACAAGCATAGTCAACAAATATTGATACACCTGTTAAATTCTATTGCTATAATATATAGTACAGTGCATATCACGTTCGACGAGATTCGTTAAATTTTATTGTACATGATCTGTCTACAGAATATCATCTTCCATTAGTTTCTGTTTCACGTATCGAGTAAAACTAAAATTCTAGATCTACTCGTTCGATCGACAAAATGTTTTTCATCACTCTTCGTCCAGTAACGTCGACAGCTGCTCGGGGCTCGTAACAGGCAAAGAGCACGTGGTGTGCTTGCACACGTAAGCGGTCGCCCGACCGTCTATGCACTTCATGTTATCGAAATGCTCGTTTTTACGAAACAGGCTGTCCTTCTCGTCGTGATCGATCGAGATAAGAACCCTGCCGGGTATCAGACGTTTATATATAACGCGAAGCAGATTCTCGGTGTCCTTGGCGCCCCGCTTCCCGGCCACGTAAATCTGGATCACAAAATTTAAGGCTTATCAAATTTCCGAGAACACTCGGCTCTCGCGCGATGTACGTAAGTCCGCCGCGTACCTGCGTCGCATCATCGTGGCAGCGGACGAGCGCCGACGTTAGCTGTGGAACTCCGATAGGCCTCTGCATCAGCATATGCCTGAACGCTCTGAGAAGGTGCAGCGCTTTGTCCTTGAATTCGTCGCGACTCAAGTAATCGGCCAGCCTCAGTAAATTCTCGGCTGCGACTGAGTTACCGGATGGTTCCGCTCCGTCGTAAGCTGTGTACGAGATTATAAATCTTAAAATACGTACACCCGATCTTTCTTTCTCGCGCGTGTTAGTGCCCAGTATTAAAACGCATCCGACGGCCACAGCCTGATGAACTTAACGACTAAGTCTAATGAAACACTGACCAGGCCCAGCTATAAATATTTGGATTCGCTCGGGTTTATTGCAAAACGTTGGTTTCTATGACTTCGCAGTTAAACGCGACCGCAACTACCACGTTTATAGTGTTGCCACGAGGGCACGAGAATTTCGATCGCCGCGAGCATCACCTCGAAAATACTTAAACGTACCTTCCTTGAGTCTGACGATCACGCTCGGATCTCTCGACGTCGTCGTAAAATACCCGCCGACTTCCTCGTCCCAGAAGTACTGATCTTGGAGATCCTGCAACTTCTCGGCGAACTTTAACCATTTCTCGCTCAGACTAGATTCGTACAGATCTAACAAGCCCCTTATGACAAACGCGTAATCGTCTAAGAAACCAGGTATCGGTTTACTCCTAGAAACATGATATTGAGAATACGACAATATTAAGACGTATATTTACAATCGAACAATAAAAACAATCTCACATTTGAGTAATCTTGTTTTTTTCACTGCGATAGCAACTGTGAAGTAACATATTTTTGCTTTCGTCGAACAAATGTTCTTCGATAAACGTCGCCGCGCCTGCAGCGTATTCAATGTATCGTTTGTTGTCCACTGCCGCACCTCCGAAAGCCAAGCCGGTTATCATGAGACCTGAATTCCAATTATCGTTCATTAATCTAATCATTAAAACAGCGTTATATACATTTTCCTCAATGATTTACCGTTCCACGCTGTAATGATTTTGTCGTCCAGATGAGGACGCGGCCTCGCAGATCTCGCTTTGTACAAAATAGAACACGCCTCCTTCAGATGTAAATTCGTTTCTGCGACGGTAAGATTAAAGTGTTTAGCGGTCTCCTCGATATCGTCGTATACCATTAACACGTTCTTTCCCGTCAACTCGCCGTGTGGATCCTGATAAACGTCAAATACGTTTCGTCAGCGATACGAAGATTACATTCCTCACTTTTATAGAAAACGAAATGTCACATACTTGATACGATTTTACATTTCCCGATTCCTTTACATTGAAATGCCTGGAAAATATATCCGATAGTTTAGTATTACTCCCTTTAGAGATCTCTGCGTTTAGAAGCGAATTAATTTCTTCAGCGGTCCACACGTAAAAAGCGCCTTCTTTCTTGGCAGCTGCGTCGTGCGTCGGATAAGAGTCTGCGTCTTCGGCGCTATAAAATCCACCTTTCTGAGGCACACAGAATAAATGACGAGTATAAACATAGGAATAGTCGTGTTCGAAGGAACGGATAGAGATACCTCGTGTCGAAGGTCTCTCAATACGTATGTCGCGATGTCGTCTACGATTCGAGCGAAAAAGTCGTCTTTGGTCGCCAGGTACGCGTCGGCATAGGACTTCATCAATTGACCCTGGTCGTACAACATTTTCTCGAAGTGAGGAACGTGCCATTCTCCGTCCGTGGCGTACCTCGAGAAGCCCTACTCGAACAGAGAGATCTCAACGGTCTTCCGAGCGACGAACCTCGGCGATCGAAATCCTTACCTGACCCACGTGATCGTGAATGCCGCCGTAAGACATCTTCCTCAAAGTGTACACGCACATGTGCAAGCAACGTTGACCGAAGTCGCTGTCGGGATCGCGCGTGTACATGTGAAACAAGAAGTTGAAATTCACCGGCTGCGGAAACTTCGGGGACTGCATACTGTACGTGGAACCAAATCCACCGAACTTGGGCTCGAATTCGCTCGCGAGTAGTTCGCCACACATGATGCTACACTCCAACGGAGGTATGTCGTGTATCTGTACGCGTGGGAACAGACACGATTCTTTTAAACTAGAGACAGGAGGACGTATTTCGTCCACTTACCTTAGACGTGTGCGGAATTCTCGAAATACTTCGTAAAGTTTCGAGGTTGCTCGAACCGACTTCTGCCAGTTGACTCCTGGATTCGTTCCACTGAAGATATGAGATGAAAAATTAATATTGATCTTACAATCGTTTATAGGATCGAGGTGTATAGTCGTCGCTGTACCTTTCGGGCAACGTTGAGTAAAATCGTTTTGAATCCCGTTTGTCTGAACGTGTCTTCCGGAGGAAAGTAAGTTCCGCCGACTATAGGTCTCAAATCGGGAGTCAGGAAGACGCTCATCGGCCACCCACCGTGTCCGCTCGTCGCCTATGTCAAACAATAGTTTT
Organism: Ceratina japonica; assembly: GCA_019453355.1. NCBI lineage: Eukaryota > Metazoa > Arthropoda > Insecta > Hymenoptera > Apidae > Ceratina > Ceratina japonica. The sequence continues at coordinate 40,083 of SMSR01012485.1, forward strand.
TAATCTAAATACGATATTTAATTAGAATTCGACGTAGTCACAATTACTTGCTTGTATGAACGTCATATATATCCTGTCGATGTCTGGCCTCTCCTCTTTGTCTACTTTTATGTTGACGTAGTACTCGTTCATTATTTCGGCGATTTGCTTGTTCGTAAACGATTCTTTTTCCATGACGTGACACCAGTGACACGTGGAATAACCGACGGATAAAAAAATACATTTGTCCTCTTTCTTTGCTCTCTTCAAAGCTTCGTCGCACCACGGATACCAGTCGACTGGATTCGTGGCGTGCTGCAGCAAATACGGTGACTTCTCTGAACTCAAACGATTCTTCTTCTGTGCACTTTCGGGATTACTCGTCGATGCCATATTTTCGAACGGTGTAGTCAGCGATCTCTGATTTATCCTACAGAATCATTCGCTCGTCAGTCGATTTAATTTCATACTTCGTAAGGCAGAAAAATTGCAGAGGAAGAGTAAACTCAGACGACAACGGCGGAAGGAAGGAGTTTACAAACGTTATACGTAAATTTTTGTGTAAACGCTCTACCTGTTCAAGTACAGAGGTTTGCTCAACGATACAAAATTACTTTGTAATACGTGTACCGGTACTCCACAATTTTGGGTCGACCACTTTTTGGGTAATGCGGTTCGGCAGTCAACTATTGACAGAAAGCGGAATCTTCCAAAAATCATAACACTCCCTGCATGAAATATGTATCTGAGAAAAACAATGAAATTATGAATATACGTGACGCAAAATAAATTATACGAATGTAAATGTGATATGTCACTGTCAGAGAACGTTAAAGCATTCCGTTAATTCTTTATAAATACATGTCACAGATTTATTCTCGTAGCAATCGATGTATCATCAAAATTTATATTAGTTCATTAGTAGATCATTAAATGTTAATTATTTTCAATTCGTATCACAGATCGTTTCCGCTCAGTTTGTGCGAGACGAGGTAATATTTACGTCGATTCGACTTATGCCGACATACGTTGTGAAATCATTACGATCATTACTGCGATGCAAATAAAAAATGGGATGGCGGATTTCTATTAGAAGAGCAAGGCGTTTTTAATAAATTCCTTTTCGACGTATGAGCAAGGTTTCGTGTCGGGGATTGCTTTATGCCGTCGTTTCGATCATTAACGAACGTACGATTGACACTGTTAATTAAAAAGTAAGTCACGGATCGCGTTCGTGTACGTATCTACGTACACAGACGTACCTACACAACGTTAGATCGTTAGATCATATACAGAGAAACGTCAGTTTGCTTTGAAAATGGCTGCCGTACATAGAGAAGCTATACAGAAGCAAATTCAGCAAGACTGGGCAAACCGCGAATATATCGAAGTCATAACAGGAAGCATTAAGAAGATAACTGACTTCCTCAATTCGTTTGGTAAACCTTTAATAATTCATTAAACGAAGAATGTCTAAATAGAATTCACTACATTCATATTCTAATCTTATAAAAAAAGTAGATATATAAGAAGTAAACAAACCTTCACTATAGAATTTTACTTTTATTCCTAATTGTATAATTGTTTAATTAAAGATAATGCGTTTTATTTTCTTAGATATGTCATGCAGATCAAGAATAGCAGTTCTTAATGAGAAGCTTACCACACTTGAAAGAAGAATCGAATATCTTGAGGCATGTGTAAGTCATCACATGTAATTAAACAAATCTATATACGTTATCAACGTTTAATATGTGTAGTAATTTTAACGATCGTCTTTCAGGTCACTAAAGGAGAGACGTTGACATGAGACGTTATAGATGTAAATTCTCCCAATTTATACTTTAAAATCTCTTCCATTTATTATAATTACGTACGAATAAATATACAATAAAGATGAAAATACGTGCCGTATTTCAATCACGAATTCTACATAACATAATTTCCTAATTTTACTTTCCCTGTGGATTCGCAATGAGCTCTGAAAGCTTTAAGTCACGCTTGATATATGGTTCTGACTCTGGTTTAGCCTTCGACCAAATCCACCAATCGATGTTGCATGCGTCAAGTTCCTTATACATATCCCTCTCTCTAGTCGGTTTCTCAGGTTCGTTCATTTCTCTCAATATGACCGTCAGAAACGTGCTAGCCGACATTACTGGCAGGACATAACTCAGAGGAATGAATTTTCTCATTATTGGAATAGTACTGTAAACTGCAAATGGAAATAACTTCGGAGAAACTGTTACATTAGAAATAGGACTGATCAAGACCAGGAGAAATATTGCTTACGTCCTACTATGCTGTTCAACGTGTCGTTCTTTCCCCTTATACGTGCAGACGCAAACGAACTAGTGGCAAAGAAGAAACCCATACCACACAGCGGGAATGCCGTCTGGATCATTCTCCCGATTGCAGCAGGAGTTTCCAAATTACCATATCTTAAAGCTTGAATCGTCAACCCAGCTCCACAGCCTATCAGCAAACAAGGTTTCATCGCTGATATAAGTTTATCAAAAGGATCTTGTCCATCCGGAGAACTTAAAATCCCATTCTCTCGGTTAGGGTGATAATAGGACATATTTTATGATCCTGAAACAAAATTATTATCTCAATGAAATTGGGGCAACTCTGACTCGACAGATAAAACTATGAACTTCGTTCAGCAGTATATTTTAATGATTCGCAGGTCGTCGCAATTCGATGCGTCAAAAATTCTCAAAGGTTAGCATTATGTAGTCGAATACGAGTATACCAGAAACAATTTAATATCATAAATTACTAAAAGTAATAACATTTCGTGGTATAACAAACTATCGAGAAACATTTGAAACTGAGAGGATTGTTAAAACAAGTTCGGTCAGTATTCCGATAATATGCATTGTTTCGAAAAGTAGCCTGCATTCTTGGAATACTGGAATTAGGCGAACGAAGCAAGTACGACGTCAAACATATGACGATCAATGAGAATTAAATAAAATTTTACCTATTTATTTCACTAAACTCTAACACTGCTTTTGACAGTGGTGTTATTCCAATTACATAAGACGGACCTGCTTTTATGGCAGATTCGCAACTATTTATGTTGTATGTTTGAAACTATTTGTTACAAACGTTTGGAAGAAATATAAAGGAAACGTTCGAAATAAAAATCTTTCTTTCTAATGAACGGTAGAGGAATTTTTATTCAAATTTAATTACAATTTGGGAACTTCACGTGCATATATATATGATCTACTTCGTACATATCTACTACGATTTCCTAGTTCGTCGCACTTCTACCAAAGTATGTGTGAACAATATAATTATAATCTTAATGAAACTTCGGGGACATTTAGAGGAGCCCTTTTTGAACATGCCTCTATAGTTTTGTCAAAATTGGTACGTCAAAAACCGAGATATTTGCATTTCTTTCTAAATCGTCTCGTATTGTCTGGCATTTGAACCTGTGGCGTCATCTAGCGGACTGAAGCCGCGAACTAAGCGTTCTGATTTACTTTTCCTGACAAGTTTCATTCCCCTATTTGGAATTTTAATTGTATCAATGATATTCGATAACATATCTTAATGAAACTTTGGGGACATTTTGAGAAGCCCTTTTTAAACATGCCTCTATAGTTTTGTCGAAATCGGTACGTCAAAAACCGAGATATTTGCATCTTTTTCTAAATCGTCTCGTTTTGTCTGGCATTTGAACCTGTGGCGCCATCTAGCGGACTGAAGCCGCGAACAATGCGTTCTGAATTACGGATTAAAAAGAAATACTTTTTCCGACAAGTTTCAATCCCCGATTTGGAATTTTAATTGTATCAATGACATTCGATAACATATCTTAATGAAACTTCGGGGACATTTAGAGAGGCCCTTTTTGAACATGCTTCTATAGTTTTGTCAAAATCGGTACGTCAAAAACCGAGATATTTGCATTTCTTTTTAAATCGTCTCGTTGTGTCTGGAATTTGAATGTG